>JBBPBX010044408.1:0-11000 GCA_038048925.1 Garcialebias charrua | reverse complement strand
CTGGGAGGCAATAAAACCACACCCTTGTAAGTGACAACGTATGTTTATTTTTTAGCAGAAAATTATGCTGCAAGAAAACGAGCCGTGTTGTGTTACATTGATAAGCGGATAAGTGGACGAAAATGGATGGATGGATGGATGTTGTAGCTGATTTCAGTTTTCTCGCATCAAATTGCGTCTTCGGTTTCAGTACGTGACACAATTTGAAGCAGGGGTGCTCATTACGTAGATCGCGATCTACTGGTAGATCTCTGAGGTAGTACTGGTAGATCGCAGCATGACATTAAAAAAAATAATTGTCTGTTCAGTGCCCTGAGATTACTTCTTTTGTGAATTGACGCTATATAAATAAACTGAATTGAATCTTAGAACATCTTTACTCAGCAAACACAACAGTTTAGGTCAAAATACTATAATTTTAAAGCCACAGTACTGTACTATAGTTCATAATTTCTTATCTGGCAACCCGACTGACATGAAAACTACAGCATTTTTCATGTAAACCAGCTTATTTTTTGTTTATTACCCCCAATAAACATTGAAAAATCACTAATGTTTCCACAGGTTGTTTTCGTGTAAACGGGGCCTTATAGTAGGTAGATCACTTTGACTTGATCATTTCAAAAATAGCTTGCATGCTGAAAATGTCTGAACACCCCTGATTTGAAGCGACAGCCTCATTTTCAGCTTTTACCTCCTAACTTCAGTGTACGTGTACCAACGTGTCGATAAGAACGTGCAGCAAAGCTACGGCACTGTTATGATAGAAACATTTAGAGCTTTTGCTCAACCTGCTTTTAAATTTAGTCTTTTTGTGTGTGTGAAAGTTTATTTTGTATCGGGGGGAAACGAGTAATTGATTTCCTCCCTCATGATCTAATAATCCCATAGATACAAACATTTTGGAAATGTGCTACCTTTGAAATCTTCCCAGTGTGCACAGAGTTTATTGTGAGATATGCATCAGCTTCGGTGTGTGTATGTGTGTGTATTTGCGTATGTACTTGTCAGTCTGCCTTATCACATGTTTACTGTTTGTGGTATTCATTTTTGGTAGCTGTTATTGCAGCTCATTTCAGATTGATTGTTTGACAAGCAGGAGAAGGTGCGGGAGGCGGTTTGTGCACAACTGTGTGTTTGAAAGTGCATCGCTCGTTGCAAACTCTTACACACATCATTAGAGGCATTCAAATAACACAACACGAGCACAGAAAAGACGGTCATTAAGTGTGAAACTTTAGCGGATTAATTAATTATTTTCCCTCGCAGTCGAGGTATTCTAATTATTGTGCCAGTTTGAAGCCTGTCCTCGCTGAGACTCCTTCCACGTGCACAATCATTAGCATTCATTCATAGTTGACAGTGTAACAAAGAAATATTGTTCCAGCAGGCAACAAATACAGCACGCAACATGCAGCAAAAAGAAACAGTGCGTCTGCTTCAGCTTGATTTCGGTCCGTGTTCTCACCACCCCGGAAAACTAGGGAGAAGAAATGTTTGAAGAGGTCTGCGGCCTGAGATGAATTGTTATGAGGTCTTGAATTAAAAAGGCAGAGGTTAATGTCATTGTACTTATCAGTGTGGAGTCTTACAAGAGATGATTTCCTCATCACCGAAGAGCCTGTGTGATCACATCTTAAACATTAGACTAATAATTACATTTGAACGCTGCGTTTTTTTTTCATACTTTATTAGTGCCGGAGCCACCAAGTTTGTCATCGTCATGCCTATTTCTGGGGGGGGGTCAAAGATCTGAGCGACCAGCTAATGGGGAATTGAGTAATGACAGACACATTAACACAGTTGCACTAACAGTCATGCAGAAGCCCTGTGCTTGCTTTAACTGTGAGCCTGCAGCTTGTTGAGTCACACGTAATTATCATGCACGGTTTGTCTCATCAGGCCAAGGTGTCGAAGTGTAAAAATGGCCTTGGGTGAGTCACTGCAGTGAGGCTAAAGCTTTGCATTTACCCCTAAGGGAGATAGAGAGAACCTAGAGTTGCTGTCCAAAACAATACATCATCATTGTTATGTTTACCCACTGCCCACAGCTCATGTGTGTAGCCGTGAAACGTGCCCGGCTCAAATTTAGCAGTAAAATTGAATATTCTTGGACATATCTGTTGTTGGAGAATAATCTACAGCAGGGGTCACCAACCTTTTTGAAACTGAGAGCTACTTCGTGGGCACGGAGTCATACAAAGGGCACCAGTTTGATAAACTCTTCGGAAATAACAAATTTGCTCAGTTTGCCTCTTAATTATACCATACCATACCAACTTTATTTCTAAAGCACTTTATACAACCGTAGGACCAAAGTGCTGTACACAAACATAAAATACAGTACAAAAACATAAAATAGAAAGGTCAGGTATAACAACAACACTTAAAATTATAAAATTTCACACAATAAAACAAAATCAAACCTCTCGGATTGCGCCAAAAGCCAAAGAAAAAAGATGAGTTTTAAGAAGAGACTTAAAAACAGCAAGGGAAGAGGCCTTATGTCACTTGGAAGATCATTCCAGAGTTTAGGGACAATCACAGAAAAAGCACGGTCACCTCTGAGCTTAAGCTTAGTTTTCGGGATCTTCAGAAACTGCTGGTCAGCTGATCTGAGAGAATGGGAAGGAGTGTAAAAATCTAGCAGCTCAGTCAAGTAAGGAGGAGAGTGGCCTTTTAGAGCTTTAAAAGCGAATAAAAGTATCTTAAAGTGAATCCTATAATATACATTATCAATTAAGCATGATAATCATATGTGCCCCGCTGTGGCTTAGTGAGTTAAGCGCGGGGCACATATGCTGGGGGCTTTCGCCTCTCCACAGGCTCGCGGGTTCGCGTCCCAGACCCGGCGAGCAATTTCTGTGGTGTCTCCTCCCCTCTCTTCCGTTTCACCCTCTCCCTCTCTTCAATAAAGGCCACTAGTGCCACAAAAATGTAAATAATAATAATAAAAAAAAAAAAAGCATGATAATCATATGAAGATGCATCAGGTTAATGATTTCTCACAATCATCGGCAATGACAAGTTGGGAAACAGATATCAATATTCAAAACTGTATTAATCACAGTAATTGATAAATTTTCAGATGATCACTTACATCAGTGGTCACCAACACGGTGCCCGCGGGCACCTGGTTGCCCCCAAGGACCATTTGAGGTGCCCTCTGACCTGTTCTAAAAATAGCACAACTCACTACTAAGCTGCATTTAAAATTTCATTTTATTCAGTTGTTATTCTTTTTTGTATTTATATATATTTAAAATGTCTATCTTAAAAATATGTTCTTAAAAATATGTTTATTATACATTTTTTTCAATGTACGCTTTGTTATTTCCGAAGAGTTTATCAAACTGGTGCCCTTTGCATGACTCCGTACCCACGAAGTAGCTCTCAGTTTCGAAAAGGTTGGTGACCCCTGCTCTAGAACATACATCACTGTACAGCTCTTCTGGAAGGCAGGTCTAATGTTACCTGTCCACTTTGCAGTGATTCAATGGACCAACTCTCCTCTCGACATCAGTTACTTTCAAACTAATGACAAATCAAAAAGCTGCAACGTGAATGTAACTTGTAACTCAACACATTATATAAATGTAGTGTAGTAGAAACAGATACTTCATGTAAAATGTAGTGCAGTAAAAGTAAAAGTACCCACATTTAATTCTACTTAAGTAAAGTACAGATACATGAAAAATGTGCTTAAGTACAGTAACAAAGTATTTGTACTTAGTTACATCCCACCACTGAAACACACCTGTAAGTAAAGGTGGTATAAGACTGGAGTCCTAGCCCAGAAATCTCTGCTCGTTTAGTCTGACTGTATTTTATTGAAGCTTTATTTATACAGGCAGTCTTAATGAGTCACGAGGGGAGCAGACGGGGCTTGCTCAAGGGTCCAGGGTGGGGTGTCTTATAANATGTCTATTTTAAAATATGTTCTTAAAAATATGTTTATTATACTTTTTTTTTCAATTTACGCTTTGTTATTTCCGAAGAGTTTATCAAACTGGTGCCCTTTGTATGACTCCGTACCCACGAAGTAGCTCTGTTTCAAAAAGGTTGGTGACCCCTGACTTACCGGTACATCATATTTTATAGAAAAAATGTCAAATTATCATAAGCCAATAACAAATCATTTTAACCACCATGCACTATGTTGTACTATGTTTAAAAAAGTTGTAAATAATGTAATGTTAAAATGAGTTGTGCTATTTTTAGAACAGGTCCGCGGGCACCTCAAATGGTCCTTGGGGGCGACCGGGTGCCCGCGGGCACCATGTTGGTGACCCCTGATCTACAGCAAGTTGCTCCTTTAAAGGAAGCTGAATATTATAATGCGATATTTACACTGCAATTTTTGGCCAAGATGTTGTTGTTGCTTTTTTCTAGCAGAAAAAGTATGAGTGATATTCATGTATGGAGTGTGACTGGCTCTGCTGTCAGTGCTCACTGACACTGACTACAGCCAGATGAAGCTTGTGATGTGCAGGGTTTGTGTGTCAGGACTTTGCTGTCAGAGAGACTAACCCTGACTGGCCGGCTTGAAGTGTGTTTGCCACCATGCCCTGACTGCTGTGTCCATCTTTGCCTCGGCTTCCCTTAGGCAACTTAGTATGCAGAGTCTGCAGGAAAGAAAAAAGAAAAATATGCTTTACTAAGACAGAGCTCTAGACAGAAGCAGCTGTGATGAATGAGGCCTGCGGGCCCAGACCTCAGAAGTGACCAAAACCAGAAGCGGTCTTTTCGGACCTGCTGTTGGGATTCTGGGACCAGCTTTAAAAAGTGTCTGTGTGTGCGCATCTCTGTTGTAAAACCGAGCCATGGATGTGTGGTTATGTTTGCTATTAAACCAACTGTGCCAATAATGGACTTCTTTTTTTTTGCCGAGCATTTATCAGTAGCTTGAAGTCATTTCCGTTTAGCTAAATTTATTGATATACAGTACTTGAAGGTGGTTCACTGTAGTGGAAATAATCTCGTACACTGTTTTAATTTGCATCACGCTGGGGTTTGTCACCGTTGCAGATGATGCTGTGTGAAACCACCCGAGTCTCGTTATGTGGAGGGGTGACAGGATTTGCATTATTCAGAGCACGATGCAAAACTGTGTGTTAGCTCCCATCACTCCTCAAGAACCTAAGGTACTGTCCCACAGGGCACATGGGGCTCCCCGTGCAGAGCCTCCAGTAGGGCCTAATCTGGTCGGTGAGACAATTAGAAGTGGCTGCCGTTGACAAAGATCAGTTCCCCTGCTTCTTGCAAGTCTTTCGTCATGTCAGCGAATGCTGGATGTGGGAGAGTTCTCAGGAGATAATCCTGCCTTCAGCACAGCTTGTGTTGGTAGCTTTCCACAAAGAATACACCCCACCTGATCACTGGCTCTATTTGATAAAAGTACAGTATTAGAATACTTTACAAATACATTTTAACTGTTACTTAAAGCGTCTGTGACATGATTTTGTAACAATGCATAAAATTGCCCAACATAAATAGCTTGTATCATTCAGCTATGTTCATTTTTTGCAAATAAAATGATAAATCAATTTAATTTTGATTTAAAAGTGATTTTAAACTTCGCGCCGTGTTTATTCACGGGAAATCTGATTACACACGAATGCAACATCTGTGACGTAGTATCGGGCAGAGGCAGTCTGCGTCTGTCTGCAGATCGCCTGCTTATTTATTTTTTACTTGAAAAATGCCGTTACGTTGTGTCGCATTTGGGTGTTCTAATATCATCAGTGAACAAGTGAGCCTTTTCACTTTCCCAAAAGAAGAAATACTTCGTCTAGAATGGAATAAATAAAGCTGCCCCCCCTCGGAGCCCCCTCACTTCCTGAAAAGGTAAAACTCAAATAAATACGGGTGCAGACCTAAATTAGAACCAGCCGTTTCTTGTTCATCTAACTTTCTGCTTCCCAAACTGAAGACAAATAGCTCAAATCTTCACTTAGATTGCTAAATTTGTCGTGTTTTAAATTGTCCGCCATTAATATGTAAAAGCATACCAGAGCCCTCTGCCCGATACATTTTGTTTGCAAAAACGAACATAGCTGAATGATACAAGATATTTATGTTGGGCAATTGTATGCATTGTTACAAAATCCTGCCACAGAATCTTTAAACATCCCTTCTAAATAAAGGGAAATTAAATTATTCAATTAGGCTTTAAAAAAAGAAAGAAATTCCCATATGAACACAAGACTACCAGCTCTCAGCAGAGCTCCAGAACCAAGCAAGATCCAATGGAGCTCAATCAGATTAAATCTGCATGATAAGCCAATCCCTGCCTCTTAAAGGGGACCTCAGATGTATTTTTTAAATTTTTATGGTATTTCTGTGGGATATCCAGACCCTATTCCTTCAATTTAATGCACAAAATAATTATTAGATAATCAATTATACCCTTTTTAATTCTGCCATTTTTAACTTTCGTTTTGAACGACCGGTTTCTTGAAGTCCACGCCCTTCAACGATCTGTTCACGCCCTCTGTAACAGCCAGTATCTGTAATGTGTTGTTGTTTTAAAATTAGCTCTTTTTTTATTACTCATTTGACTTACTGTTAGTGTTAGCTTAAGATAACTTACCGAAACCCGTCTGAGCGCGCCGCAGTTTGCTGCTCCTTTTAGCATTAGACCACCCGAATCCGAAGCTAATGTTAGCTTGTTCCTCTTCCGGTTTTCGCCAGCTCCGCTCGTTGCACGCGATGAGATTTTGGGAGTTATCGCTGTTCCAGTGAAGACAACACAAAGTTCACCAAGTGTCTCCCGTAAATTAATCTGTAAGGAGAAGGTCCTCTTGCTGCGAGCCTGCTGCGAGGCTGCTGCAAGGCTGTACAGTTGAAGCTCCGCTCCATCGCGCCGGAAGAGGGTCCCGTCGAACCCGGTCCTTCCGCCTGTGGTCCGCTCGTTTAATTTTTGCCGGCTGCGCGTTGGCAGCGATCGCAAATACACTAAAAATTGAACTAAAACATAAAAATAACAATTATACTTTATTTATAATAATAATAATAATAATAATTGTCTAATCTTGTCATCTGCGTATGTTTCCCATACACAGACGAAATTCGTCTCTGCATTTAACCCAACCACCTACCAGGCGGTGCAGTGAGCAGCCATAGAAGGCGCTCGGGGAGCTGGAGAAATAGGTGTGCACTCATAGACACCCCAAGATGTGTAGTGGCCGGGACGCGAACCCGCGTCCTTCGGGTCCCAAGTAAGCCATTTAAAAAAACACAGCTGCAACAAAGTGCTGTACACATGAAATTAAGAACATATAAACAAAAGATGAGATGAAATCATGAAAAACAACAGTCATGTGTTTAATACAGAAGTGGGTTGAGCCTAACCAGGGGTTGCTAGGTGAGGGGCTGGACTCAGGTTTGATCTGATTGGCTGGCGGCTTGTGACGTCAATAAATGCAGGAAGTGTGAATCCTGGTGTATTTATCAAAAATAAATAAATCTACTTAGAGTAAATAAACCACTGGGTGCATTTTTTTGGCACAAGGACTGTTTTTTTATGAAGTAAATACCCAAAGTTTAGTAAAAAAACATTAAAAAGTGAATTTTGCATGTGTGGTCCCCTTTAATAACTTGGCCCTTGAAATCAGCAGTCGCCACGAGAATGATCAGGCTCAAGTTCTTCCCAAGACTGTGACAGAAGGCGCTACCCCTGTCACGCTGCGTCTCGAGCCATTCACACCATCTCCTCGTCCACCTGTTCACATGCCTGGCCATAGCAGTAGCATATGCTAAATTACATCCCTGCAAATGTGGTGAGAAACTGAGGAGTGTGGGTAGATGTGAGTACATTTAAACGTGATTTTACATTGCACCATGTTGCTTTCCACTAAGCATGACTAAACTGAAAGCATAGCCAAAGTATAGAGCTCACTTTGATGTGGCTCACCATTGATAGTCATAATTACAATGAACAGAGATCAATTAGGCATTGTGTGAGTGTTTATGAATCATTCAACACTATTGTGATCCATTTTTTCTTCCGTACATTTGTCAGCGTGATTCTTGTCCCGCAGTTTACAAGCTATTTCAACAAATCATAAATCAAAACGTTCAGCTCTTTCAGGACAGTCATGCTTGACTTTAAGTGTTGGTGCAACTTTAGCTTTTTGAAACATTTAGCCTTTTCTGACTTTTTTTTTTTCCTCATAGAAAATGAATTGAGCTCATTTTACATCCTTCATATCGGTCAAGTTATTTTGGGTTTTTTGTTTGTGCAATTCCCCACTTGAAATGGATAGCCTCTACATTGAAGTTTTCAACTGGATTTCACTCATTGAGTAGCCTTAAATTTTGTTGATCCACATTTATTGAAGTTTTGTGGGTACTTGTAGGCAGTTAGGCAGGCAGTTAGCTGAAAAACCTCAAAAGAAAAATACAAATACTGTACAGCTATTACTTGCTTAAATTAACACAAAATAAACATATTGTGACATTATTTCCAACATTTTTAACCAAATAATTAGCATATTTTACCAACAAGTTTGTTCATTATATTTTCATAGTCAAAGCATTTTAGTCAATATTTCTAAATCACATAAATAAATACACAAAAAAATGGGGATAATTTCAACAACTCAATTTTAAAAACATTTTATTTTTCCTGGACAAATCACCTAGTGTTTTTATCAAACATATCTCTACTAAACCATAAACATTGAACTCCAAGTGTATTTTTTCTTTTTTCTTTTTTATACCAATTAATTTTATTACAACAATACTCAACCACATGAAACATTAAAACTATCAACACCACAATCAAGAGTCTCTATAAAGAGTCCATGCACTACTTTGGTAAATTTGATAATCAATCAACAGCAATACTGTATGGTGCTTACCGGCTGTCCTTCACAGGTTGTAGTAGACTTTCTGTTTGCACAGTTTTGATTTCAGGTGAGCTACAAGCACTGCTTACCCTTCATGCTGCAGTCTCGGTCCAAACAAGAGTGGCAGATCTGTCCCTCCAGAAATACCTGCATGCTTTGATTGCCTAGTAGATTGGTTCCACCTGGTCCTCCTCACTGATCAGCAGAGAGGAGTGGCAGGGAGAATTGATGTACATTTCTGTTGGGTATATGGGGACATGAAGGGGTGGAGGGAAATGAAAGGGCGGATGAACTGGCCAAGGCAGCATTGAAAAGAGAAAAAAACAGCTAATATTCCTTTAGGGAAAGGAGAGGGTAAATCAATTATTAAAAAACAAGAACTAGAAAAATGGCAAAAGAAATGGAATGAGGATAAGAAAGGAAGAAGATTATTTCGGATCCAAAAATCAGTAACATTGAGAAAGTACCAGCAAGAAAGGAGGGATCAGGCTGGAAAGGATGTGCAGCAGGTTAGGCTTATTAAAGATGGGAATGGGAATGTTCTAACAAGTGAGGAGAGTGTGATGGGAAGATGGAAGGATTACTTTGAGGAGCTAATGAATGAAGAGAATGAAAGAGAAAGAAGAGTGGAGGTCATAGAAACTGTGGACCAGGAAGTGGGAAAGATTAGTGAGGGTGAAGTCCGGAAAGCTTTGAAAAGAATGAAGAAGGGGAAGGCAGTAGGACCTGATGACATACCAGTGGAGGTTTGGAAATGTCTTGGAGAGGTGGCAGTGAGGTTTTTGACTCAAATATTTAATGGAATATTTGAGGGTGAGAAAATGCCTGAAGAATGGAGAAGAAGTGTGCTGGTTCCCATTTTTAAGAACAAGGGTGATGTACAGAGTTGTAGCAACTACAGGGGAATTAAGTTGATGAGTCACACGATGAAGATCTGGGAGAGAGTTGTGGAAGCAAGACTTAGACAAGAGGTGACTATCTGTGAGCAGCAGTATGGTTTCATGCCAAGAAAGAGCACCACAGATGCCATCTTTGCTTTGAGGATGTTGATAGAGAAGTACAGAGAGGGTCAGAAAGAACTCCATTGTGTGTTTGTGGATTTAGAAAAAGCATATGACAGGGTGCCAAGAGAGGAGGTGTGGTATTGCATGAGGAAATCTGGAGTGGCAGAAAAGTATGTTAGACTGGTACAGGACATGTATGAGGACAGCAGGACAGTGGTGAGATGTGCTGTAGGAGTGACAGATAGCTTCAAGGTGGAGGTGGGATTGCATCAAGGATCGGCTCTGAGCCCCTTCTTGTTTGCTCTGGTGATGGACCGACTAACAGATGAGGTCAGGCAGGAATCCCCATGGACTATGATGTTTGCAGATGACATTGTGATCTGTGGTGAGAACAGGGAACAAGTGGAAGAGAACTTGGAGAGGTGGAGGTATGCTCTTGAAAGAAGAGGAATGAAAGTCAGTCGTAGTAAGACAGAGTACATGTGTGTGAATGAGAGGGAGGCCAGTGGAACAGTGAGGCTACAAGGAGCAGAGGTCACAAAGGTGCAGGACTTCAAGTACTTGGGGTCCACTGTACAGGAAAATGGGGAATGTGGTAAAGAGGTGAAAAAGAGAGTCCAGGCAGGATGGAGTGGATGGAGAAAAGTTTCAGGAGTGATTTGTGACAAAAAGGTGTCAGCAAAGGTCAAAGGAAAAGTTTACAAGACAGTGGTGAGACCAGCTATGTTGTATGGTCTGGAGACAGTGGCATTGACAAAAAGACAGGAGAAAGAACTGGAAGTGGCAGAAATGAAGATGCTGAGGTTCTCCTTAGGAGTGACAAGGATGGATAAGATCAGGAATGAGATCATCAGAGGTACAGCACATGTTAAACAACTGGGAGATAAAGTTAGGGAGGCCAGACTGAGATGGTTTGGACATGTCCAGAGGAGGGACAGTGGGTATATTGGTAGAAGGATGTTAGAAATGCAGCTGCCAGGAAAAAGACAAAGAGGGAGACCAAAGAGGAGATATATGGATGCAGTTAGAGAGGACATGGAGGTAGTTGGAGTGAGGACAGAGGATGCAGAGGACAGAGTGAGGTGGAGGAGGATGACTCGCTGTGGCGACCCCTGAAAAGGGAAAAGCCGAAAGAAGAAGAAGA
>JBBPBX010044407.1:0-11021 GCA_038048925.1 Garcialebias charrua | reverse complement strand
GAAACGCAATTTCGGTCCTGTGTATGTCCTGTACATATTGCAGTTCTGACAATAAAGTTGACTTTGACTTTTTTACTTTGACTAGGGTCTAGGACTTCTCCATTGAGAAATGATTCTTGCTGGAGGCGTGGCCTCTGCCTGAGGAACAAAACCATTGGATCTTAGAAAAATTTTGAACAGGGAAAGCTTTCTGCTCCCTCCCCCTCAGAGCTCTGCCGAACTTGACATCTGCTCCGCCTCCTGCTGAACTTTCTCTCGCTGCTTGCATATTCTGTGTTTATAACATTTGAAAAAAATTAAATAAAACCATGTAGCGCTGGTCCAGAAGACCAGAAAATATGCAGGGACTCGGGTAGCAATGTAAAACCCTATTTTAATTCTCTCGTGACAACCTCAGTCATTTCCTTATTCTTTGCACTAACCCCGGAATTACACTGCACGCGGCTCCGCCCCGCTCCGGTCCGCAGGTCGCAGCTGAACGAGTCCTCGCCCACTACCTCCGCTCCGCTCAGGTCCGCCTGGATGCGCCGCTCCAAGACACGTGCGAGATCGCGCGATAAATCAAGTGATAAATAAGTAAGTCAGAACAAAACAATTCATTCGGTGGAAAGAAGGAGAACAACTGTAGAGAGACTGCTGCCTTGATCTTCTCTCGTAAATGAGCTACATGGTTTGAGCAACAGGAAGTGATGTTTACATTTCAGAATAAAATACTTTTTTATTTATTTATTTTTGTATTGCGTTATTAGGTGTAGTCATAGTCATAAATATAATAGTTTAGTCATAGAATAGTCATAATTGATAGTTTGACAGCATTTTTGTACAAATAAATCCGTATAGAGCTAGGATTAGTCCGCCCGTGGTGATTTTATTTTGTAAATACGGAAGTTGTGCTCGTTCCTTTTCCTGTTGGTGCGACGTAATCTTCAAAAGTTGACTCCGGCACAGCTCCGTCATCCGGCAGAAATAGAAAATTTTCTAATTTTGACGGACTGCCGTCCGCTCTCCGCAGCTCGCCGCCGCCGTGCGGAGCCAGTGTAAATTCTGTCATTGATTATAATGGGTGCGTATTTGCTGCGGAGGTCGGACCGGAGCGGGGCGGAGCCGTAACGCATGTGGTGTAATTCCGGGGTCAGCGGAGAGAGAGGATGAGGAGGAGGAGGGAGGAGGGAGCGAACACTTGACTTTTGGCAAAAAAAACAAAATAAAACTCCAGATAAGGGATTAAGAAGGGGAAATTAATAAATTTGGGTCACATATAAAACAGTCCTGCATCGCTTTGCATCGCTTTGAATGAGAACATGCGGCTGCTCGCTGGTTGCACGCTGGGACAGGTGGCACTCAGCGGAGAGGAGGAGGAGGAGGAGGGAGGAGGGAGTGATAACTTGACTTTTGGCCAAAAAAACAAAAGAAAACTCCAGATAAGGGATTAAGAAGGGGAAATTAATACATTCGTGTCACATATAAAACAGTCCTGCATCGCTTTGCATCGCTTTGAATGAGAACATGCGAATGCTCGCTGGCTACGCGCTGGGACAGATGGGGGCGTGGGTTAGGGGCCAAAAACTCCGCCCCTTCTGTTCTCTGATTGGTCCGGTCAAAAATCTACCGGAGAAATCGTTGTCTATGGGAGAAGTCCCAGACTGAGCAGTGAAGGGAAATGAGAATTGAGCGGAGCTGCGTAGGAATGGCGAGGGCCAGGCTACTGACTATCATGTAATTAATTTTATATACCGGTAGATTTAATGATAATTTATTAAGTTTAAACCAATTTGTATTTAACAAATTCTGTCTTCATCAAGGAGAGGAGGGTCCGTCGGATAGTCGAACCTCGGATTCAGGAGGAGCAGTGTGGTTTTCGTCCTGGTCGTGGAACACTGGACCAGCTCTACACCCTCAGCAGGGTCCTGGAGGGTGCGTGGGAGTTTGCCCAACCAGTTTACATGTGCTTTGTGGACTTGGAGAAGGCATTCGACCGCGTCCCTCGGGGGGTTCTGTGGGGGGTACTCCGGGAGTATGGGGTACCAGGCCCTTTGATAAGGGCTGTTAGGTCCCTGTACGACCGGTGTCAGAGCTTGGTCCGCATTGCCGGCAGTAAGTCAGGCTCGTTTCCGGTGAGAGTTGGACTCCGCCAAGGTTGCCCTTTGTCACCGATTCTGTTCATAACTTTTATGGACAGAATTTCTAGGCGCAGCCAAGGTGTTGAGAGGATCCGTTTAATAAACAGATTAACTCAAAAAAGCTTCAACCAGTTAAGGCAGACAGCTAAGTTTAAGTCATTGTTGACCTGATCTGACCTTGAAAAAAATTGTTCATGCCTTCATAACAACCTGATTGGACTACTGTAACATGCTTTACGTTGGGGTCAGTTCAGGTCTCCCTTTCATGCCTCCAGCATGTCCAAAATGCTGCTGCTTGACCTTTAACAGGAACTCGCATGTCTGAGCATATTTCACCTGTTTTGTCCTCCCTTCACTGGCTCCCTGAATGTATCAGTGGATTGTAAAATTCTCCTGTTGACCTTTAAGTGCATAAATGGCTTTGTACCCTCATACCTCTCTGGCCTACTTCAACCTTGTGTTTTTTTTTTTGGGTGCTGAGATCATCTGACCGGATGCTTTTGGTTGTACTGTACCAAAAACAAGGTTGAAGCTCAGAGGAGATACGTTTTTTTCAGTTGTGGGTACTAAACTTTGGAACAATCTGCCCCCACCTCCAGCATTAGACAGGCCACTTAATTTCCTATTTTTAAATCTCTTTTAAAAACACAACTGTTTTCACTTAATTTTAACATGTTGTGATTTGATTTATTTTATTGTGTTGTTTTTATGTTTTTCTTTTGATGTATTTAATTACATTTTGTTCTTATTTTTCATTTAATTACTGCCATTGATTTTATTGTTAAGCACTTTGGTAACAGCTGCTCTTTTTGAATTTATAAAATTTGAATTGACTTGACTAACACAGCTCTGGTGAAACCTGCACATGAGACAGTGAACCCATAGTTTGATTGATGCTAGCTGTCAGGATGTGCCGGTGAGTCTAATGAGTGTAGTACTTGTGCCCAGATGACAGGAGTGAATGCCATATGGTTCTGTATTGCTTGGAATGCAATATGGCAGGATGGTGGCTTAGTGGTTAGCAATGTTGCCTCACAGCAAAATAGGTCCTGGGTTCGATCCCCCAGTTTGGACCTGGAGTTTTTCTGTGGAGTGTTTATGTTTGCTTGGGTTTTTCTCCAGATACTCCAGTTTCCTCCCACCATAGACCTTCCTTGCAAAGGAAATATGTGATCTTGATGGGATTATCCTGGTTAAATAATTGTTAATATATAAATACAACAACCTTAACTTGGTCTAGTCTGACTCAGGTGAGTAGAATATCAACAACATGTGTGGGTGTCCTCACAAACCCAATTATTCCAACATCTGTGCACCCCACTTGCTGGGCCATTTTCCAAGTCAACCACCAGACCTCATGCAAACTCTCAATACGATCCCCATCAAATTCCATCCAGAGCTTGTGCATCTGTTTATTGCAT
Source organism: Garcialebias charrua (assembly GCA_038048925.1). Classification (NCBI taxonomy): domain Eukaryota; kingdom Metazoa; phylum Chordata; class Actinopteri; order Cyprinodontiformes; family Rivulidae; genus Garcialebias; species Garcialebias charrua. Next base: position 7,480 of record JBBPBX010044407.1, on the reverse strand, counting down.
GTATAAAGCACTCTCTGTGTCTGCTGATCATCACTCTTTGCCTAAATGGACAGTCAGAACCTCCGAATACTTCCTGACGTCTCCACTCATGATACCACCACTTCTGCTCTCCGGTGCCCACTGCAGATGTGCCACTCTGTGCAAGTCAAATATTTTACGTACACAGCAGTGGTCTGCATGCTGAACAAATTGCATCAAATTCCTTCTGGGTGCTGAATTCCCAAATACTGTAGATGTCCCATATTGTCACTTCCCTAAACAGACAGACTAAGCTTGTATGTTTGGAATAGTTAATAAGGTTTACAGGGACAATTTAGGATGGTATGCAAAACTATTAATTTATGTTGCATGCTCATTTTCATTCAACCTTTATTTACACAGGTTAATCCCACTGAGCCTCCGGGACTGAGAGTGATGACAACAGTAGACAATCATGAAAAGCATACAAATTGAGAAGAACTAAAAAAAGAAAATAGTATATAAAACAAAACAAAAACAGCTAGTTTGTAAAGTGGTGTACTTTGTAGAAAACTAAAAACAGGAACACGTCTGCATTGGTTTTTGCCATGAACTTAACAGATGTTTGAAGTCACTTAGAGAGGTCAAGGTCGAGAGCTCCAGATCTTTTTGCAAGATATTCCAGGAAACAGGAGGGGAGTAGGAGAAAGCTCTTTTGCCTAGTTCAGTCCACACTGAGGGGACACTGCAGGTAATCATGTCCTGAGAGCACACGCTGTAGCTGCACTCACGCAGAGACATGTAGGAGGAGATGTATGAAGGCAGCAGACCAAGAAGTGATTTAAAGATGAAAATGTACCAGTGGAAGAGTCTGCGTGAAGTTAATGATGTCCAGTTAACAAGTGAATACAGTGTGCAACGGTGGGTATGATAACCACAGCCAGTTATAGCTTAGCTCACCAATTTAGTTAACAATTATAAATTTAGACAACATCAAAAGGTTTCAAAATCGTGAAAAAACTTTTGTCTCTGAAGTAACATTAGCTGTTTTACCCCACTAAGTAAAAATGTTAGCCATTGTGGATTGATAGATGCAGTAAACACAATTCTTTCTCGTGTGACAAGAGGACAACAAATCATTTCAAAGGAAATGATGCTGACATGAAGTCATGGCATTTCTCTCAGCTACTCTAATGCCAAAATTACACCACACACGTTGCAGCTCCGCCCCGCTCCGGTCCGACCTCCGCAGCAAATACGCACCCATTATAATCAATGACAGAGTTTACACTGGCTCCGCACGGCGGCGGCGAGCTGCGGAGAGCGGACGGCAGTCCGTCAAAATTAGAAATTTTTCTATTTCTGCCGGACGCCGGAGCTGTGCCGGAGTCAACTTTTGAAGATTACGTCGCACCAACAGGAAAAGGAACGAGCACAACTTCCGTATTTACAAAATAAAATCACCACGGGCGGACTAATCCTAGCTCTATACGGATTTATTTGTACAAAAATGCTGTCAAACTATCATTTATGACTACGCCTACAAACGCAATACAAGAAATAAAAAGAAATACAAGAAATAAATAAAGTATTTTATTCTGAAATGTAATACATCACTTCCTGTTGCTCAAACCATGTCCTGTAGCTCATTTACGAGAGAAGATCAAGGCAGCAGTCTCTACTGTTGTTCTCCTTCTTCCACCGAGTGAATTGTTTTGTTCTGACTTCATTATTTATCACTTGATTTATCGCGCGATCTCGCAATTCCCGCGCATGCGTCTCGGAGCAGCGCATCCACTCGGACCTGAGCTGAGCGCAGGTAATGGAAATTGGACTCGCACAGCTGCGACCTGCGGAGCGGGGCGGAGCGGAGCCGCGTGTAGTGTATTTTTGGCGTAACGGCAGCATGAAGTGTTCTGCTGGATGAAACGGACAACAACAACTGACTCAATAACCTCTGCTATTTATTATCTCTTTAAACTGCCTGAGAGCATTATTTGTAACATTGTGTACAGTGCAACACTCCTGCCTTTATTATTATTACTAAAAAAAAAAAAAGTACACAGTGAATAAAACAAAAGATAGTGGTGTTCCATGCAAATTGTTGTCCATTAGACTAATCCTGTACAAAATTAGTCAGAACACAACAAGGTCACAACCCAGAGAAGAATTTGGACTTCTGGCCATTCATCTCATTTCTTCACAGTTTTACTTTGGTCTTTTTCAGCCGGGTTATTTTGATCTTTGAATGCACACTGCTTGAGGCAGAGGGCGACCGAGAACACTGAGAATATCAAGCACTTACAAGCACTTTGTGTACACAAATATGTTTTCTCCCATTACAAGGAGCAATCTTATTCTGGTACGTTTACCCAGGAGATTTCCAGTATGGTCATTTTGGAAGCAAAGTACACATCATTTTCATATCTCGTTGAACTTGAGTCATTCTGACTGTGTGGACTTGTAAATACCTAAGTTGAGTCATTAGATGACTTACATTGTTCTATTTTTAATTCTTTCTTGAAATCAACGACCAAAGCAACCAAGCAGACATCACTAACAGTTATTGGTTCAGCTGAGTTAGGGTTATTAGAAAAACAGCTTTAAGAAACGGTGCGCTGATGTCCCGCGTCACTGAAGGATGTCAGTGGTGAATGTTTGCAGGTTTCAAGATGTGTTTGGTTGTTGCTGGACTGAAACTGAACATGGAATGCAAATACACCTTAATGTTTTTGGCGCAAGATATACAAGTAGGTAGGAGTTACACTGTGGAGAAGAATAAGGGAATGCAGTAGTCCCTCACTACTTCATGGTTAGACTTTCATGCACTTTCTTTTTGTTTTTCAAAGTAAGATTGGACATGCCACACACTTGGCTGATCGATGAATGAGTTGCACGAGCGACATGGATTGTTTATTTAAAATAAATTATTTTAAATGATTTAATCATTAGTTGCAGGGAGAAGCTCCGTCCTGCAGCGTGTCACACCCACATTTCTCCTCCAGCTGAAGCAGCTTCGTGAATCGTTAATCCTTTGCTGTCCAGCTGCACAGACCGACTTTCGTCTTCCCACTTAAAATTCAAAGTATGTCACATCGTAAACTTGTCATGATCACAAAATCTAAAAGTGTTAAAAGTTATTTTAAATTATTTTCGAACTTCTATGTTCAGCTGTTTCAGTATATTTGATCAAGAAGTATATTTCTGCTCCGTGGACACAACTTTCCCCAGTGCTTGAGATACCTTTTTTTTTTCATTTACCCATTATTTATTCAGGTAGTCTCACTGAGTCACGAGAACTCATTTTTAAGAGAGCTCAATTCAGAGAGCTCAACAGGACAAAAACAGTCCAAACACAAATCAGGCTCTAGTGAAATTACTAATAATGTCTCATTTGACAGGGGACTAGGGTTAGTAGAAGGAAGGATGGTTTGAATGTTCTCTCTAACTGAAATAATTTTATTTATAAAGTATCTCATGAAGTCATCACTACTTATAGTTGTAGGGCTACATGGTTCAACAGAGATGGGATTTTTTTTGTCTAGCAATAGTATTAAACAGAAACCTAGGGTTATTTTTATCCTCATCTATTAAAGATGAGTAATATAAAGTTCTAAGTTCTAGCTTTATGGAGAGTTTTTTTTTTAATATATGTTAGCAGACTACCTTTCTAAGTAAAATAAATTCTTCAACATTAGTAGCACGTCATTTTCTCTCCTGGTTTCTAAATTTGCTTTAAAGTACATAACTCAGAATTGAACCAAGGAGTCAGTTTCCTCTGATCGATTACTTTCGTTTTCAGTGGAGCAATTTTATCAAGTGAAGTTTGCATCGAAGTTGTAAGATGATAAACTAGATGGCCCAAGTCACTGTTCTCTGATGCATTACTCTGCAAGACAGAGGAAAACATTAATGGAAGAGATTGTTTAAATTTGGTTACAGCGTTTTCTGAAAAACACCTGCTGAGATGAAATTTACTCTCAGTGACTGTGTAGTCATTTAATGTAAACTCAAAGGTTATTAAAAATGATAGGACAGAATAGTATTTTGAGGAACTATTACTAAGTCCTTAATCTCTATGCCATAGGTCAGAACTAAGTCAAGGGTGTGATGATAAGAATGAGTAGATGTGCAGATGTTTTGGGTAAAACAAAATTACTCTATTAAATTATTAAAGGCTATGCTTAAGCTATCACTTTCAACATCTACATGAATATTGAAATAACCCATTATGATGATTTTCTCAGTATTTAGTAGTAAGTCTGAAAACTGCTAAATCACAATACTTCTCTGATATCATTGCTGCAAACTCTCGTAACCCTCGAGTTCTGTTCTCCACCCTAAACTCTGTTCTCCACCTCACTGAACAATCACCCATGGAAGCCTCGACTGAGCTGTGCGAGAACTTCCAACATTTCTTTTTAGATAAAATCGCAACCACCAGGGCTCTCATTTCTCCTCCATCTCACGATCCATCCATCCCACCTCAATCTGTTGCTGTGTTTGAACATTTTGAACCAGTCTCTCTGTCCTCTCTAGAGCAGGTCATGTGCAGCCTGAAACCATCTGGCTCCCCCTTCGATGTGGTCCCCCCTCGGCTTCTAAAGGAGGTTTTTCACACTCTAGGTCCCTCCATTCTCTCGATTGTAAATAGCAGTCTATCCTCGGGTGTGGTGCCAAAATCATTAAAACATGCTGCTGTTCAACCCCTCCTGAAAAAACCAAACCTCGACCCGTCAGTATTATCCAATTTCAGGCCTGTCTCCAGACTCCCATTTGTTTCTAAACTTCTAGAGAAAATAGTTGAGTCCCAACTAAAGTGCTTCCTGGAGGATCACGCTATCCCCGAGCTATTCCAGTCTGGCTTCAAATCCCTCCACAGCACTGAGACTGCCCTACTGAAGGTTTTTAACGACATCTTCCTATCCACAGATACTGGTGACTCTGTGCTGCTTGTCCTATTGGACCTCACATCCGCTTTCGACACCATCGACCATGAGATCCTCATTGCTAGGTTGGAGCAGTGGGTGGGCATCTCAGGATCAGCCCTAAACTGGTTCAGATCCTACCTCTCTGACAGGTCTTTTTGTGTGTCCATCAATGATTTTACTTCTGCAGTGGCGGCTCTTAAATGGGGGGTTCCGCAGGGGTCCATCCTGGGTCCTCTCTTGTTCTCCTTATACCTGCTGCCACTCGGTGCTATTTTCCGGAAACACAATATACCTTTCCACTTCTACGCTGATGACTGTCAAATCTACTTCCCCCTAAGACAAAATGGTACAGGCTCTATTCAACCTCTGCTCGACTGCCTGGCTGACATCAGGGACTGGATGGCTTTAAATTTCTTAAGCTTCAATGATAAGAAGTCTGAAGCCATATTGTTCCTTCCCAATGACACAACCTCAAACCACTGCATTGACCTGTCTGCTCTACCCCTATCCGAAAAACAAAAAGTCAAAAATCTGGGAGTGATAATGGATCCTTCCATGAAACTCAACAGTCATGTAAACATGATCGTCAAATCCTGTTTTTTCCAGCTGAGGCGTCTGTCTAAGCTGAAGCCCATATTATCCAAAAAGCACCTGGAGACAGTGATTCACGCATTCATTACATCTAGGCTTGATTACTGCAATTCACTTCTGTTTGGCGTCAGTCAAGCCACCATTGCACGATTACAACTGGTTCAGAACGCAGCTGCCCGATTTTTAACCAGCACACGCAAAAGAGAGCACATTACACCAGTCTTGGCCTCCCTTCACTGGCTACCGGTTCATCTTCGAATCCAATTCAAAATTCTCATGTATGTCTACAAATCGCTGAACAGTCTCGCCCCCGCCTATCTCTCGGATCTGATACACCCATATGTCCCTCCACGTGCTTTGAGGTCAGAGGATCAGGTACTCTTAATAGTTCCAGAAACTCGCCTTAAGCGCAGGGGTGACAGGGCGTTCTCTGTAGCAGGCCCAAGACTCTGGAACGAGTTACCGCTGCTCATCAAACAGGCCCCCTCCCTCTCGGTTTTCAAATCCCGGTTAAAAACTCACTACTACTCCATTGCTTTCAATGCCAGCTGATTTGTATTGGATCGTTTGATTTATGATCTGCAATGTTTTTATGTTTTTCGTGTTGTACTTCATTGTCTGTGTTGCCTGTTGCGTGTTTGTTTGTCCAGCACTTTGGTGTGGACTTGTTCCTGTTTAAAGTGCTTTATAAATAAAATGGTATGGTATGGTATGGTAAGTCAGTTAAGAATCCTGAGAATTCAGACAAAAAAATCGACTTCAGCTCAGCATTCAACACAATCATCCCCCAACAGCTCATACTTAAACTGGACAGTCTGGGGCTGAACACCTCAATGTGTAACTGGCTGCTAGACTTCCTGACCGGGAGACCACAGGCAGTACGGGTCGGGAGTAACACATCCAGCACCATCACATTGAATACAGGAGCCCCACAAGGATGTGTGCTGAGCCCCCTTCTATTCACCCTGCTAACACACGACTGCACACCATCGTACAGCTCCAACCACTTCATCAAGTTTGCGGACGACACAACAGTGGTAGGTCTCATCAGCAACAACGATGAGACGGACTACAGGAACGAGGTGAGCCGCCTGGCCTTGTGGTGCGGACACAACAATCTCACTCTCAACGTGGAGAAGACAAAGGAGATTGTTGTGGACTTCAGGAAGAGGGATGCACAACATGCCCCTCTGACCATCAACAGCACCGCAGTGGAGAGAGTGGACAGCACCAAGTTCCTGGGAGTGCACGTCTCAGAGGACCTGTCCTGGAGCAGGAACACTGCATCACTGGCCAAGAAGGCTCACCAGCGTCTCTACTTTCTCCGCAAGCTGAAAAGGGCTGGAGCTTCAACCCCCATCATGTGCACCTTCTACAGAGGTGCCATAGAAAGTGTCCTGACCAGCTGCATCACTGTGTGGTTTGGTGCATGTACTGCATCCTGCCGCAAGAGCCTCCAGCGCATCGTGAGAGCAGCTGAGAAGATCGTCGGCACCTCCTTGCCCTCACTGCAGGACTTACACAGCAACCGCCTCACTCGGAAAGCCCTCTGCATGGCAGGTGATCCCACACACCCACTACACAGCTGCTTCAGACTGCTGCCATCAGGGAGGAGACTGAGGAGTCTCCAGGCTCGAACCAGCAGACTAAATGACAGCTCTGTTCATCAGGCAGTCAGGATGCTAAACTCTCTGCCTGCTCTGCCCTCCCTCCCACTTGTACTGCCTTAATCACAAAAAACTTTCACACACCACCACACAACACAAAGATTTTAACACTGGACTCTGTGTCATCAAAACGGGTTATTCACTCAACTCACGGTCATGTGCTCATTCAGTTTGCACTACTTCTTATATTTGCACTAATGTTTGTATTACATTACTGCCTATAGTCATACTACTGTTTACATTCACTGTTTACATTTATTACTACTGTTTACATTTACACTACTTTTTATATCTACACTACTGCTGATATATATATATATATATATATATATT
>JBBPBX010044406.1:0-27475 GCA_038048925.1 Garcialebias charrua | reverse complement strand
TATCGCGAGATAATCGCAAATGCGATTAATCGTTCACCCCTACAAGGAAACAAGGTAAAAACAATTATTTCTTTGCGAGAAAAATATATTTCTTAGCTGACTTTATAGCAGACGTGCTCCTGAACTTAACGAAATGTTCAAATCAGCTGGATTTAAAAAAAAAACTTCGCCTAATTTTAGGCAGGCGGCTCGGACCGGACGCTTTGTTTCTTTAAATTTAGCTAAATAAACGCTTAAAAAATATATTTCTTACCTGACTATAGCAGACGGGCTCCTGAGCTGAACCAAATGTGAAATCAGCTGGATTTAAAAATCCGCGGTGTGGTTTATGAGTGGTATCTTGCAAACAAAAACAGCGAACCTCACAGCTAATAGCAGCTACATCCAGAGCAAGGGGCGGGCAGCGACAGAGTCAGTCCGACCAGAGGAGGCTGTTTTCGGACACATGAGCTAGAAACGTCTGGAAGTGGCCCTCCTCTTCCTCTTCACTCTCTGATGCTGAATCCTCACCAAACGCTTTTCGCGGAGCCGAAGCAGACACTTTACATTGAAAGTCTATGTGGCTGCGCATCTTGGAGCAGCGGGGCGTGACGCGGCGCGTCTTCAGCATTTCAAGCAGCGCAGCAGCACCCGGCAGTCGAGCAGCAGGAAGCCAGAATATTCTTGCTTCTGCTGCTCGTAGCGTCGCAGCAACCACTCGGGAGAGACTCTGCTATTGTGATGACACAACGACGACGGGACTTTCTGTGGACGAAACCAGCCTCCGGTAGGAAAACCTGGCATTTTTAAAGTTGCTGCTGTCCACTCGAGTGTACATCACCCCAAACATTAAAAAAAATGTTTTAATCTCAACAAAGACTTTTGGAGTTGCAGTTTGGCTCGTAGAAAACCCACTCAAGTGTTACGTGAAGCTGATTTTATCTGCCCAGTGTACATAAAAACAACACGGATCTGACCGGGAAGGGAGCCACACGCTCCTCCCACTGCGCTTCTGCAGACATGTTCGGTGGGGACAGACATCTGTTGACAAGCAGCAAACACAGAGCATTGGGAGCATTTTGATGCGTTTGGTGAGGATGAGGCATGAGTCCTCTGCTGGCTGCTGCCTACAGCGCCCGTATAGCGGCCGAAACTGGTACTGCACCATTTTTGCCAAAAATGAAAAACGAAGAATCAGAGCGAAAAATGGGTCTAAAAATATGGGGAAAAAATCCATAAATAATACTCTTTGGTCTTTGGTGACATTCAAATGAGCAAAAATACAGCGTATTATACACTGGTTTTTACGGTAGGTAATTTAATTGTTTTAAACAAGGATACAACTAAAACATGCAGAACATTTGGTCACATAGAACAGTGTCCAAAGGGTTGATGGGCTCTCCCTCAGAGATGGCGTGACTAGGGTTAACTTAAGGTTCACTAAGATATTAAATCCATAATGAAACAGATGTGGTAAAAATAATGTTTGAAGCTAAATATTACAAAGCAATGAGTCTAACCTCTTCAATATTGCATAGGGCTTGTGTTGTCAGTTCCTCTTGTGGACTGTCCTCTTGTCTTCGCACCTGAAGCAACCCATCCATATGATCTCTGCTTTGTTTTTAGTCCAGTTATAACTAAATCATATCTTCTTTCATATTGTTTCAAATGATCAACTCTTTGCTTCGATTCAACTACAGGTAGTCCCCGACTTACGAGCGCTCTGACCTACAAGCGCCCGGACTTACGAGCTGGCGAAAGAGAAGTAAATTTGTAAAAAATACAGCACTTTTTTGTGTTTTTAGATGAAAGTGTGTTAGCTAACCGTTTGGAAACACGTTTCCGACCATGTTTATGAACTAATATGAATGTTTTTGATGAAAAACGAGTGTTCGTAGTAGCGCTAGCATAAATGTTCCAACTTACGAGCGAAAATCCGGACTTACGAGAACACGTGCTTCGTGTTCCAACTTACGAATTTTCGTGTTACGAGCACCTCGCAGGAACGGAACTCGCTCGTAAGTCGGGGACTACCTGTATTTCTTTTGTCATTTCATGTATTTTCAATCAATCGTTCCTGCTGAGAAGCAAACCTAGTTAGTTCAGAAGACATGAAGTTCAGAGATTTTTTCATCTCCTCCATGTTTTTCATTGCTACAGTACCCTCCCTTCCCAAGCCTGCTCGGCATGACTCGCACAATCCCGGCTTAACATCGTCCAAGCTGGCAGGTCCCGTCACTGGTCTCACTTATCTCATTTGGCGTGGTTTCTTCAACTTGGGCCTCGACATCTGCAGCAACTCTGTTTGCCTCTACTCACACCACTTTGGGCCTCTCTTCACCACCTTTGGCTTCTCCTTAAGGCTGAGTTAGACTTTCGCTTTGGTCCGCATGCTGGAGCGCGCGCGCCGCGCGTGCACTCAGCCGTGCGGCAAAATGAGTTTATAGTGTCGCCTCTGTATTTATGGTTGACGCACGGCGGCGCATGGCAAAGTGCTGTTCTTTTACGGACCAGCAGGAGGCAGTACCCTCTAAAACCTGTGCATATGTTGCAAGAAAGGTGTAGAAGAAGAAATCTACCGTAGAAGAAGAACTGTTTGACGTCACACAACAAAAACAAATAGCTTTCTGCTCGCGTGCTGAACTGTTGTCTTTATTTGCGGCTTTAATGCATGGAGTCAGCGGAGGAGAAAGCGATCACGTGACTTTTGGCGAAAAAACAAAAGAAAAGTCCGACTCCAGATCAGGAACGAAGGATAATTTAATACATTTTGTGTCACAAAACATTCCTCCATGCGTCGCGACTCCGTCTCCACGACCACAGCGGTGCAAACAGCTGCAGTCTCCGGCGTGAAGAGGGTGAAGGCTGTCGGTGAGTACCTGTCAATCAAATCGTAGCGCCCACCGCGCGCGCGCAGGGCTTGCGGAGTTTCAAAAATTCAGAGGTGCACGGCACGCGCTAATCCCCTGCGCGGGGCCAACGCGCAGGGGCGGGGACTGTGAAATTGCGTCACTTTTGGAGCGCGCCCCCTCGCGCGCTACGCGTCGCGTCAAGTATGAATCTAGCTTCACACCACCTCAGGCCTCCCTTCACTCCGCTACAAGTCTCTCCTCACAGCACCTCAGACCTTTCCTCACGCCACCATACGTCTCTCCTCATGCCACCTCTGGCCTCCAGCTACGCCACTGCAGGTCTCTCTTCACACCACCTTGGGCCTCTCCTCACGTTGCCACACCAACTTGGACTTTTCCTTACACCACCTTGGTATTTTAAATTTATCCTCTTCCAACCTGAAGGCTTTTTCATACTCCTTTTTATAGGATGGATTCAGATTCATGAACATGTAACACAGTCCCTTTAAAGCTGCACTATGTAACTTTGTAATGTAGTCTGTAACTTTTCAAACAATATATTTTTAACATATTTCTTCACTCTGTCACTATCTACTGACAGACTGATGTTAGACAAAGTAATCTCTGAAAAAAACTATAGTCCCCTTGCTTCTCTATCAGCATTTATAAAAACACTAAAAACACAGAGTGACCCGGACAATGACCAGCCAATAAAAACAGAGTTGTTTGTCACGCCCCAACCCACGCCCCCGCCTGTCCCAGCCTCAGCGCCGCGCACATTCTCATTCAAAGGATTGCAAAGCGATGCAGGACTGATTTGTATGTGACACAAATGTATTAAATATCCCTTCTTCATCCCAGAGCTGGACTTTTATTTTGTTTTTTTGCCAAAAGTCAAGTGATCGCTTCATCCTTCACTCACAGGAATGAGGAAATTGATTTGTCACGACTCACGAGCGAATTAATTCATGTCCAAAGTGGCTAGTGAAGCTCTGCTGATTTCAGGGTGTTTTTGTGTTGTTGGACGAGTGATTCATGTTTTTATTATATTTTTTAGAACGTTATATTAACATATAATCACAGAACTTCGCAGCGTCTGCCATAGGACATGTAGTGGGGGCGGAACATTCCAGACATACCAGACATCGACTGACAGACATGAGGAAGTCACGAGCAAATTAAATCATGTCCAACGTTGCTGCGTGAAGCTCTGCTGATTTCTGCTGGTTTTTGTGTTGTTGGACAAGTGCTCCATGGTTTTATTATATTTTTAAAAACGTTTTATTAACATATAATCACAGAATATTGAAGTGCTCCGAGCGGACACACAGCAAGGGGCGGAGCTGCAAAACTCAAGTTCAACAGAGAACGGACTATGGCTCCTCAGAGTCATATATGGCTCTGAGGGGGAGGGAGCAGAATGCTTTTACCTGATGAAAATATTTCTAAGTCCCAGCGTCCTGCAGAAATTACATAGTGAACCTTTAACTTCACATGTTAATTGTTTGTGTCTCTTTCAACAGACAACACCTACTACACCTGACCTCATGGACAGACCTGTGTCCTCTCCTCCTTCCTCCTGCAGCTCCTCTCCTTCCATCACCTGTGCGTCAACACCTTATGCGTAACAGTGAGTTGAACTTGTTTTCTGTCTGTGTTTTATGTTTTTATTGCAGGTCATGACCGTGCTTTAACTTCACATGTTAATTGTTTGTGTTTCTTTCAACAGACAACACCTGCTGCGCCTGACCTCATGGACAGACCTGTGTCCTCTCCTCCTGCCTCCTGCAGCTCCTCTCCTTCCATCATCTGTGCGTCAACACCTTGTGCCTAACAGTGAGTTGAACTTGTTTTCTGTCTGTATTTTATGTTTTTATTGCAGGTCATGCCCGTGCTTTAAAGCTCCACTGACATCATCTTTTAACTTTCCATAAAATGGCACAACATATATATATATTAAGATTGACCTCTGATCGTTTTTGCTAAAACAATGTTAAATTAATTAAAATTCCTCTCAAAAATAGTGTAAAATTAGCGCCTTTTTTTACATGATAAATACTATTTTCCCGTCGCGCGATTATGACGTCAGACACAGACGAAGATGCAAACGCATCCGTCCGATTTAGCCATTTATAACTTTATGTTTCAGAGAAGCCAAAGTTATTTCGAGTAAACAGCAGGTTATAATTTTTTTTCAGTTCTTGGCATAAACCAACACAGACATGTTCCCGTTTTTAGTGTTTTACATGCTTTATATTAGTAGCTGTATTATGATGCGAAGCCACGGAGCTCCCAGGCGGGAGCTGAAACAGCTGCCGTAATCAGTGCGCACAACCCGGCATGAAAAAGAAAAACACACCGCTGGCTGAAGCCCTGAGCTCGATGGAATGTCCGGCGTAAAACTAACTTGACCGCGGTTTAATGTGACGCAGATGTGTTTATATAGCTCTGCTCTGCAAACATTGAACGTTGTTGTCTTGCGGTGTTGAGTGTAAAATATTTCCGTGACACAACGCACATGTTACGATGAAAAGTCGGCTAGCTGCTAGCATGCACTCACCAGTGTTGTCCGATCTTGCGACAGGAACAAGCGTCCAAGCTCCATGTAAACAATCCATCTTGCAACAGGAACAAGCGTCCAGCTCCATGTAAACAATCCATCTTGCGAAAGAAACAAGCGTCCAGCTCCATGTAAACAATCCATGAACAAACGACCCGCTCTTTCCAAACGATGTCAAAACAAACCCAACAGAGTACTCAGTCAGCCCCTCACGCTTGTAGCTGCCTGCAAACTATGAACTGGATTTCCTGAATGTGAGGCGGGTCTTGTTACTCTGGGTTCATGAGACACGCCTCCGTTCAGGAAATCCATTCCATAGTTTGAAGCCAACGTGCATCATGGGTTGGATCGATACGTAAACAAGGCTGGTATCGGTATGTGCCATGAGCATTGGTTCCGCTTCTGCTCGGAGGGCGGGCCAGGGTCCATCTTACACGGGCACGGGCCCGTGAGTAGAACCGCCACAGACTTTGGCTTCTCTGAAGACAAACCGCTAAAATATAACGTTTTAAATGGCTAAATTGGACGGATGCCTTTGCATCTTCGTCCATTGTATCAATGTGCGCAGTTGACGGAGTCTGTGTCTGACGTCATAATCGCGCGACGGGAAAATCCATATTTATCATGTGAAAAATAGGCGCTAATTTTAAACTATTTTTGAGAGGAATTTTAATTAATTTAACATTGTTTTGGCAAAAACGATCAGAGGTCAATCTTAATATATATATATATGTTGTGCCATTTTATGGAAAGTCAAAAGATGATGTCAGTGGAGCTTTAACTTCACATGTTAATTGTTTGTGTTTCTTTCAACAGACAACACCTGCTACACCTGACCTCATGGACAGACCTGTGTCCTCTGCTCTCTCTCCTCACCATCCTCCTGCAGCTCCTCTCCTTCCATCACCTGTACGTCAACACCTTGTGCCTAACAGTGAGTTGAACTTGTTTTCTGTCTGTGTTTTATGTTTTTATTGCAGGTCATGACCCTGCTTTAACTTCACATGTTCATGTTTGTGTCTCTTTCAACAGACTACACCTGCTGCACCTGACTTTATGGACAGACCTGTGTCCTCTCCTCCTGCCTCTTGCAGCTCCTCTCCTTCCATCACCTGTGCGTCAACACCTTGTGCCTAACAGTGAGTTGAACTTGTTTTCTGTCGTGTGTTTTATGTTTTTATTGCAGGTCATGACCGTGCTTTAACTTCACATGTTAATTGTTTGTGTTTCTTTCAACAGACAACACCTGCTGCGCCTGACCTCATGGACAGACCTGTGTCCTCTCCTCCTGCCTCCTGCAGCTTCTCTCCTTCCATCATCTGTGCGTCAAAACCTTGTGCCTAACGGTGAGTTGAACTTGTTTTCTGTCTGTGTTTTGTTTTTATTGCAGGTCATGACTGTGCTTTAACTTCACATGTTAATTGTTTGTGTTTCTTTCAACAGACACCTGCTACACCTGACCTCATGGACAGACCTGTGTCCTCTGCTCTCTCCTCACTATCCTACTACCTCCTGCTGCTCCTCTCCATTCATTACCTGTACATCAACACCTTGTGCCTAACCCTGACATGTATCCACATCAATGACTGCTGATAAAACAGGAAAACACACCTGTCCTGATGGACAGACCTGCTCTCATCAGGACCACACACCTGACCTGAACTCACATCTGGACTCCCATGTACCCATCATCCATGGTTGAATCATTGCTCAATGGCTAAGCAGTTCCATCTGATCCATGTTTGAACATGAGAACCACCTAATAAGCCTGTCTACCTCCACTTCAATCAAAGTAAGGGAATTTTCTTTTCTATGCTGTCTTTGAGTGCACACCTAATTCTCCAGCTCCCCGGGCGCTTTCTATGGCTGCTCACTGCACCACCTGGTGGTGGTTGGGTTGAATGCAGAGACGAATTTCGTCTGTGTATGGGAAACATACACAGATGACAGAAAAGGACATTATTATTATTATTATTATTTTTGTGCTGCTTCTAGCTTTTTAAAGTTCCTGGACTGTACACTAAGGCACTGGTTTTTCATACATGATGGTTGCAACATGTTTCTGATGGATGTCAATTGCTCCTGATGATGTGATTTGATAATGATAGTTGAAAACTGTTTATGATGGATGTCAATTGCTCCTGATGGTTGAGAACTGTTTATGATGGATGTGCTTTGCTAATGATGGTTGAGAACTGTTTCTGAAACAACACTGAAGTTGTCTATATGTGAACACATGTTGGATCACCAGATTTCTCGCTCCATGTTTTAAAAGGAGGATTAGCTGAAAGTATTTTGTTAGATCACCAGATTTCTCGCTCCATGTTTTAAAGGAGGATTATCTGAATGTATTTATATCAGATCACCAGATTACTCGCTCCTTGTTTTTGAAAGCGGGTTAGTTTTACTAGAACTTCATACTGAATATGTGACCCATCACATCATCAAACAGGAGTTAAAGTCAAATTTGGTCAAAATGACCTACAAGCAAACATATATATTACTGACTTTTAGAAATACATTTTCATACTTAGATCATCCTGCCAAATGCATTGTATTGTCTTAATCATGAAAATGGTTTGATATTTGGTGTGAAGATTTTATTTCAGATATTTAATTTAAACCATTTGATAAGTTATTCATTCATCTTATTTTAAAAAATTGGAATTGTTGGCCAACATTTTAACCATTTACTATCTAAATTTACACATACCACTTTGAAATATAAACCTATTTGATGTGATGGGTCACAAATTTATTATTCAGCTTCTTTTGTTGGATTTGATTTAAGAATTGTGGACATTTGTTAATAAAACTTGAAAGATTTCATTTGTGCAATGGAGATTTATTTAGCCAACTTAATTTCTCATTACAATGAAAGTATTTTACTTGTATTTGAAAGCTAAAAATCATGGCAAAACACATTTAAATTGATTTATGTTCAAGCTGGACTTTTAAGTTTAAAGAAAGGGACAATGTAGTTTGGAATAGTTCGCATTTTTGGTTTGGAAAAACTTAAAACATTTAAGTTTACTTTACATAAAATTAAGTCAGAATGATGTGAATTTATAATTTAGAAGAAATTATGTGTTTTGAGTAAGTATGACTTAATTCATCAAATTAAATAAACTTATAAAATTAAGTTGGAAAAACTTAAATGAATTACTTGTTACCAATTGAAGTGATTGGTTTGGGTTGGAATGACTTAAAACATTTGAGTTTACTTTACATAAAATTAAGTCAGAATGACGTGAATTTATAATTTAGAAGAAACTATGTGTTTTGAGTTAGTATGACTTAATTCATCAAATAAAATAAACTTAAAAAATTAAGTTGGAAAAACTTAAATGAATTACTTGTTACCAATTGAAGTGATTCATTTAAGTTGGATCAACTGTTTTCTTTTTAGAGTGTAGATGAGAAAAGAAGTCGCCTGTCTGGTGACAAAGCAGAAATGCTTTTGTTCATCAAGAAAAACCTGCCACTAATGAAAAAGTGACTGGAATAAGTCTGTGAGGACAAACTTAGCTTTGCGAGTGTTGTTTCTTATTACCCACTGACTTGAAAATGTTACACATGCTGCATTATCTTTTTTTGTTTGGTTTTTTAAAATGTAACAAGTGAAAGAGTAAAAAGAACTGATTTTGTTTATGGTTAAACTTTGTTTACAATAAAGTAAGATTGGAAAATTTAAGGTGCATTTTGACCTTTTAACACCTGAAAATCGGTATCGGCCAAAATCGGAATCGGCAGGTCAGACTTTCTAAAAATCGGTGATCGGCCAGAAAATTGAAATCGGTGCACCCCTAAACAGTACAAAATGACTAACTCTTTCTAATTTTCTAACTACCTGTAATACAATACACATTACGCTATTTCATATATATTTTTAACACATTCGTTTTGATCATTTTCTTAAATGTAAACATTGACTTGGCATTTTTAACTACATTCTCCAAGCCATTCCATAATCTAATTCCCTGGATTGAGGTAGAACGTCCCTTCAAACTAGTTCTGAATTGTGGTTTTACAAACATCTCTGTCCCCTTAAGATTATAACAACTTTGTCTTTTAACAAAATGCATTTGGATATTTAAAGGTAATGCATTATTTTGAGCCCTATACATAACTGATAAAATATTATAGTCTACCAAATCATGGAACTTCAATAACTTCAGTTGATAAAATAATGTACTTGATGGATGACGGTAATGTTTTCTAGTGATAATTCTTACAGCTCTTTTCTGTAATACAAAAATAGGCTTTGTGATTGTTTTACACGCTTTCCCCCAAACATCAATACAATAGATTAAGTGTGGAACAATGATTGTGTTATACAACAAATACAGAGCTTTATCATTCAATAGGTCTCTGACTTTGTACAGTACTGCAATCGATTTAGCTATTTTTATTCTTACAGAATTTATGTGTTGTTTCCATGTCAGTTTGTCATCAATGATAACACCCAAAAACTTCACCTCACTCACTCTACAAATCTCAACATCCTCAATTTTGAGTGGAACATCAACAGTTTTCTTTTTATTACCGAATATCATGTAATTAGTTTTTTCTAGATTTAATGATAATTTATTTATTTTAAACCAAGTTTGTATCTTGACAAATTCTGTCTTTATCAATTCCAACATTTGTTCTATATCTTCACCTAAACAGAAAAATGTGGTATCATCAGCAAAAAGTACACATTTAAGGAGTCCTGACACATTTACCAAGTCATTCACATATAAAATAAATAGCTTTGGTCCAAGTACAGAGCCTTGGGGAACTCCACATGTGATATTACAGAGGTCAGATCTTACATCATTTATTTGTACAAATTGTTTCCTATCTTTCAAGTAGCTAGATACCCACTGTAATGCTGGTCCTCTAATACCATATTTGTTCAGTTTTTCAAGGAGAATGGTGTGATCAATAGTATCGAATGCTTTTTTTAAATCAACAAAAATACTGATACAATATTGTTTTTGATCGACAGCAGTAGTTATTTGTTCCATTAATTCCATGAGAGCCATTGATGTAGAGTTTTTTTTATCTAAACCCATACTGACTGTTGCTTAGAATATTTTGTTTATCTATAAATTGATCTAGTCTGTTTACAAATAGTTTTTCAAGAATTTTTGAAAACTGTGGTAACAAGGATATAGGTCTATAATTGTTGAATACACATTTATCACCATTTTTAAAAAGAGGAACTACCTTAGCTACTTTCATATTATCTGTAAATGTACAGTAAATATGATCGTTAAATCCTATTTTTTCCAGCTGAGGCGACTGTCCAAGCTGAAGCCCATATTATCCAAGAATAACCTGGAGACAGTAATTCACGCATTAATTACATCTAGGCTTCTTGATTACTACAATTCACTCCTGTTTGGTATCAGTCAGACACCATTGCACGACTACAACTGGTCCAGAATGCAGCTGCCCGATTTTTAACGAGTACAGGCAAAAGAGAGCACATTACACCAGTCTTGGCCTTCCTGGACTGGCTACCGGTTCATCTTCAAATCCAGTTCAAAATTCTCCTGTATGTCTATAAATCGCTGAACAGTCTCGCCCCCCCACATCTCTCTAATTTGCTACAGCCATATGTCCCACCACGTGCTCTGAGGTCAGCGGACCAGTTACTTCTAACAGTTCCAGGAACTCGTCTTAAGCGCAGAGGTGACAGGGCCTTCTCTGTAGCAGGCCCAAGACTTTGGAATGAGTTACCTCTGCTCGTCAGACAGGCCCCCTCCCTCTCGGTTTTCAAATCCCGTTTTAAGACTCATTACTATTGTTACTTTCAAAACCTGATCTATGTTTCGTCATTATATTTATTATCTGCTACGTTTTATGTTTATTTTTTGTACTTCCTTTTGTATGTTGCCTGTTGTTTGTTTGTGCAGCATTTTGGTTGCCTTGTCGCTGTTTTAAGTGCTCTATAAATAAAATGGAATGGTATGGTATGCTGTGCTTTCCACATCATAATCAAAGATTACTAAAATATCTCAAGTGATAAAAGCACTTTATGTTTCATACATCATCTTGGGGACCAGAGAAAATGTCAACGAGGACCACATTTGGCCCCCGGGTCTTGAGTTTGACAAGTGCAATATTCTAAACAGTGTTTCTAAACTCTAAAAGAGCACAGAATGTTATGATGTCAGCTCTCTGCTGAAATACATACACTATATAAATACAGACAGACAGACAGACAGACAGATAAGATATTCTACCAAATATTTCATCATCTACTATATGTTCAAACCGTACTTTCCGCCCTAAAGTCGCATCAGTCTAATTTTGTCCAATAAACTGGAAAAATCCATAAACGTGTCGCACCGCCGTATACGTTACATCTATTATGCGTCACCTCTGACGTGTCCCGTATGTTACGCGTCACCGCTTACAACCCGGAAATGTGGGCCACAGGAACGTGCACGGAAGGACTTTAACAAGATTAACACGGTAAAAACAATTATTTGTTTGCTGAAAATGATAGCAAAGATGTGTCTTAGCTGAACTTTTCCTTAATAAATGAACGTATTTGTCAAATCAGCTGGATTTAAAAATTAGTTTTGCTACGTGCAAAACGTGCACCCGCACGGGTGGGAACGCTATATTTCTTTAAAATTTAACAAGATAAACACCTAAAAATATATACTGTATTTGTTTGCTGACATCATAGCAAAAGTGTTTCTGAGCTGAACTTTACCTTTAAAAATTAACGTAATGGTCAAATCAGCTGGATTCAAATTGTTTCGCTTTGACGGTCTTCCAAACGGTCGCGCGCGCTGCAAAAATAAATTATAAATAAATCAAATTTTCGCTCAAACGTCTCCTAAAGCTAATCAGTTGTAAATATCCATCCAGTGATTACTTTCTGTAAGTTTCATCAAAATCTGTCCTGTGGTTCTTGAGCTATTTTGCTAACAAACACTGAGGTAACAGTAGTTCAGACCTCCAGAGAGCAGGAGGCCGGGCAGCGACGGAGTGAGTCCGAGCAGAGGAGGCTTCTGTCGGACACATCAGCTGGGAACGGTCGGTGGACCCTAGCGGCCGAAAGTGGTACTGCTGCATTTTTTTCGTCTGAATGAATGAAAACGGTCAATCTTAGCCAAAATTTGGTCTAAAAATATGGGGAAAAAATCCCTAAATATGTCGCTTTGCCCTATAAGTCGCAGGGCATGCAAATTAGGCAAAAAGGTGCGACTTATAGGCCAGAAAATACGGTACTTGGCTGTTGTTCAATTATAGATTTTTCCCCCCACAAAATACTGTAATAAAATTTGATAATTGGCTTCAGATCACCTCCAACGAATGACTAAACATAACCGTAGATATTCACCTCAACCACCACAAATACAGCGGAAGCTAACCATGCTAACACTGCTAGCAGCGGTTACACTTCCTGTGGTGTCCCACAGGGACCCTCAGTAAAGTGTTTGGTTTGTATTTTAATGACTACATGTTATTGATCTACCACACATTTCACAGGTAAACAGTTTCTCACCTGTGTGACTTTTCTTGTGTCTCTTAAGTTCTGGACTGTCCACATCGTCTCCATGTTCTCTGGTTTGAGGACTTCTCTTGATCTGTTTCAGCTTCTCTTCTCTGCTAGATCCAGGATCTTCAGTCCTGCTTTTTTCCTGATCTTGGGCCTCAGCTTCAGGAGACTTCTGAAGAAGTGGTTCCCAGTTTGGTTCTGGTTCCCAGTGATCTTTTTCCTCACAGACAACAGTCACCATGAAGGTCTCAGCTGCCAGCTTCACACCAAGCTGCTCTTCATCTTGACTGATACAGAGTTCCTCCTGTTCCTCTTTCATCTGTGGAGGTTCTGGTTCTTTAACTTGTGATTCTGGTTCCTTCGCTAGAAGGTCTGGTTCTTCCTCTGGAGGTTCCTGCTCCTCCTGCTCTAAATGTTTGGGTTCCTCCTGGTCTTCTGTTTTCTGTGGTTGATGATCTCTTGCTGGAGGTTGTAGTTCCTCCTGGTCCAATCCAGAGTTCATCTTGTGGTTCCTGAGCTGCTGCTCAGTGAGAACCTCCAGCTCCTCACGTCTCCAGACAAAAAAAATTGCAGGAGTTCTGGACCAAAAGACAAAGAAATGACGTCAGTGGACGTTTAAATTACTGATTAAAATAGAGGGAATCACTTTTAGACGCAACATGGACATGAAGATTCTTAATCATTTATTTAGTCAAAAACAGATTTAGTTCATGTTTTTCTGAGCGGACACTTTCAGAAGGTCAGCAGGAAAGCTGTAAGATGGATGTTTCAGTCCATCATGTTCTGGTGCAAGAAGGCCAACAGATGTCAACAGAAAGTCACAACTGATTAGTGGATTACTAAAACCAGTAAAAGTCAGCTCAGTTCTCGTGTGATTTATGCAATTTGTTTTTATAGTTTTCAGATACTCATAATGGATGTGTGGGGATTAGTCATGAAGAGAAGGTCCAGTTGTGCAGATTCTGTTGGGCAATTAACGGTAGATAGTTTTATTG
Organism: Garcialebias charrua; assembly: GCA_038048925.1. Classification (NCBI taxonomy): domain Eukaryota; kingdom Metazoa; phylum Chordata; class Actinopteri; order Cyprinodontiformes; family Rivulidae; genus Garcialebias; species Garcialebias charrua. Next base: position 13,582 of record JBBPBX010044406.1, on the reverse strand, counting down.
ACTGTCAGAGGTTGGAGTCCAACAGGCAACATGTTTTTATTCATGGCCGATAATTTCTGCTTCATTTGAGCTCTTTTCAATTGCCCTTTCAAGGGTTGACCTAAAATATGTACACTTCAAATTAAAGAAACACAAAATACACCTGATGGAGGGCTCACCACATTTATCCAAGGGCAATATCTCTGACATTATGTCAGTGTTGGTCCAGTCTATCTCTAACTTTCTGTCGGTGTTGGTCCAGTCTATCTCTAACTTTCTGTCGGTGTTGGTCCGGTCTATCTCTAACTTTCTGTCGGTTTTGGTCCAGTCTATCTCTAACTTTCTGTCAGTGTTGGTCCAGTCTATCTCTAACCTTCTGTCGGTGTTGGTCCAGCCTATCTCTAACCTTCTGTCAGGTGTTAGTCCAGTCTATCTCTAACCTTCTGTCGGTGTTGGTCTGGTCTATCTCTAACTTTCTGTCAGGTGTTAGTCCAGTCTATCTCTAACCTTCTGTCGGTGTTGGTCCAGTCTATCTCTAACTTTCTGTCAGGTGTTAGTCCAGTCTATCTCTAACCTTCTGTCTGGTGTTAGTCCAGTCTATCTCTAACCTTCTGTCTGTGTTGGTCTGGTCTATCTCTAACCTTCTGTCTGGTGTTAGTCCGGTCTATCTCTAACTTTCTGTCGGTTTTGGTCCAGTCTATCTCTAACTTTCTGTCGGTTTTGGTCCAGTCCATCTCTAACTTTCTGTCGGTGTTGGTCCAGTCTATCTCTGACCTTCTGTCAGGTGTTGGTCCAGTCTATCTCTAACCTTCTGTCAGGTGTTGGTCCAGTCTATCTCTAACCTTCTGTCAGGTGTTGGTCCAGTCTATCTCTAACCTTCTGTCGGTGTTGGTCCAGTCTATCTCTAACCTTCTGTCTGGTGTTGGTCCAGTCTATCTCTAACTTTCTGTCAGGTGTTAGTCCAGTCTATCTCTAACCTTCTGTCGGTGTTAGTCCAGTCTATCTCTAACCTTCTGTCTGTGTTGGTCTGGTCTATCTCTAACCTTCTGTCTGGTGTTAGTCCAGTCTATCTCTAACCTTCTGTCGGTGTTGGTCCAGTCTATCTCTAACCTTCTGTCGGTGTTGGTCCAGTCTATCTCTAACCTTAGCATAATTTTGTCCAAGTTTTAGACTCTGAAAACGACAGTTTTTTGGCTGGGAAAGTGTGTCAAGCTGCAGGAAACTGCTGGTTAATGTCACTTGTAGCTGAGGAATTGGCTTTACTCAACTTTTAAACGTTTGTTGAAGTTCTTGGGTTAAAATTTGATGTTGCTGTGTGGTTCTGCTGGTTCTGAGTCGTTTGGACTCTTTGCTGACATGTCACAGATAAAAGTGCATCTACGTTTGACCGCCGTGTCAAACTGGCCTATGCTCAATTCATTACATCTGGAAAATTGCTGTCGAGTGGTATCGTTACATTTTAAGCAGGAATAATAGCATCTTGTAGTCTGAAGCTGTCGGATCGACGAGGTTCTGGTTCTGGACCCGGTCCATTTGTTAGCTCTGACGTGTTGTAGTCGATTAGATACGGGTACAGTCCGTGTTGGCGACATTTATTTTGCTATTTTTACTGGGCGCTAGCCTGGCCCTCGCCATTCCTACGCAGCTCCGCTCAATTCTCATTTCCCTTCACTGCTGGGTCTGGGACTTGTCCCATAGACAAGGATATCTCCGGTAGATTTTTGACCGGACCAATCAGAGAACAGAAGGCGGAGTTTTGAACGACGTCGACTGACGTCGTCATTCAAAATGGCTGCCGCCACGAAGGAATTTTCAATAAAACAAGGTAAAAAACTATTATTTCTCTGCTGATAAAAAATGTATTTCTTAGCTAACGTTATATCAGAAGTGTTCCTGAGCAATCAGAGAGCAGAAGGCGGAGTTTTGAACGACGTCGACTGACGTCGTCATTCAAAATGGCTGCCGCCACGAAGGAATTTTCAATAAAACAAGGTAAACTATTATTTCTCTGCTGATAAAAAATATATTTCTTAGCTGACGTTATATCAGAAGTGTTCCTGAGCTTAACAGTTCCTAAATCAATTCACGAAATGGTCAAATCTGCTGGATTTAAATAGTTTCGGTTTGACATTTTCCAAACAGCCTCGGGTGCGCTACGAAAATAAATGATAAAAAATCGAATTTTATCTCAAATGTTTCATCTAGGCCAACAGTCAGTAAATTAGAGACATATAATTACACACTGGTAGCAGAAAAAATATCCACCGAGTGGTTTCTGAGCTTTTTATCTGAATAGCCTGGACCTCGCCAGGCTAAACTAACAAAACTCCGCCTTCTGTTCTCTGATTGGTCCATTCAAAAATCTAACGGAGAAATCGCTGTCTATGGGAGAGATGCCAGACCCTAGTACAAAGCGAAGTGAAGGACATGGGTCTGGTATCAACCAGGCTAACTGGGCGCAGCTTGGTAAAACTGTTCTGATGTGAAACGATTCGTTCACAGAATTTTTGTGGTAAATTTTATGAGTTGAAAAAGAGTCTAGGTTTGATAAACTATATGCTGACGCTACGTTCATAACATCTGTTGTCATGCTGTGGTTGGTTCAAGGCGATCACGTGATACGCAGTTGATCGTCAATTTTCAGTTTTGTTCACACAATTCTGACAGATTGTCTGGTTTGTTTCGTTTGTAGGCATAAAATATCGTCAAAAACTGTTTAATCGCGGTGTTTTGAGATATTTAAGGGTTTTAGAGCGTTTAGACGTCGGTAAAAATCAAACGTCCGACTGCACGCACGTCCCTAAATGCAACACAAACGACACGTCAACGGAAGTGACGTGCCCCAGATCGAGAAAAAAAGGAAAAAGATCGTTTTTTTTTATATCTAAAAGTTCACAGAACTTGTTCTAAACATTTTAAACAAATCCATTCGTTTCTTAAATGAACGTTTGTTTAGGCGATTGTCACATCCAGGCTAAAACTCATCCCAAAAGTTGACGTTTATCCGATTTAAAGCTACGGCTAAATGCTAAAAGGTAGTCAACGCGGCCTTAGAGCCAACAGCGCCTCTATAGCGGCCAGAATGAGTAATTACAGTCACATTGTGGTAAATTTCAGCTTTGAAAACCTGCAATCTGCTGGTTTAAAAGTATGAGAACAAGAAACATTTACACAGAAAGAGGTAAACGTAAGAAGAAACGTTGGCCAAAACCTAAAAGGTTCCTGTGTACTGTCTACTCTCAGCTGCGAAAACAGCTTAAACTAAACAATGGCATCCTAACTTGTGCCCATGGACGGACGTCCTCACCTGTGTTCGTGGTCCCCCATGACCTCAGGGGGGTGATGTTAGGTCATGCCCAAGACAAAGACAAAGATTTCAATAACCCCACAAACGACAAAGATCTCGCAAACTCACAGACTTCATGGGAAATTAAGGTCGTCCAAGCACACGATAGTAAATAAACTAAACAGTTTAAACTATATTAGTTGCTAAAAGAAACGGCTCCAACTAGAACTTAGAAACGCTAAGGCTAAAACCCACAACAAAAAACTAACCTTAACAACCGTTTAAATCTGCAGGATTTAATTGACATCGGTTATAAAGCTAAGACCTGTTTTTCTTGTGTGATACACGTTGGATTCTGACGACCACAGTGAGTTGAAACAGTGAAACGTTGTTTTCTAGTTGCTTAATTGCTACTTTCGTTGTTATTGAAATTTGGTATTGTTTTCTGAAAACTCCCAGCCAAAAGAGGTTTTTATTAATGATAAGTTAAAGACTTAAATGGATTTAACTATGCCAACATGCAGTTTTCATTTGTTAAACCTCAGTCAATTGACGAATCAATGTAGTTTAAAGCTACTTTAGGTACCATAAACTACACTGGTCTCACAATTTCTAATTTGAACCGATTCGATCGATTCTATTCTAGATTATCTATTCATTTTTGATGAGTCTCGCCATAGACTTCAAAATTTATAGGGAATACCAAATCCTACGTCGTCGTCTTAAAGGACAACAGACATTTAGACCAAACTATATTTTCTTTTCTATTTTAGTTTAACTTTAAGCTAAGTTATGAATGGAGGAATAGTTTGGAAGAAGAGGCCTTCGTTACAGAAGCCCTCCTGAACCGTCTATAGACGTAGATCCCTATATTTAACTTTGATGCATGATCCACCCCTTAATTGGTAGTTATAGCTGATCTAAACCATGATAGCTTACATACCAGGTGCATATAGGTAGGGCCTAATGTAAAATCCCAATCATAAGCCCACCTAAAACCACATAATTGCATGACACATAGAACCAGAGTGGCACTGACTGGAAACCAACCAGCCAACAACCTTCGATGTGGGGACCTGCAGCTCCAACGCTTGGTCTTCAACCTCCATCCAAGGGTCGCCTCCTCTGCGTCAATCGAGGGATCCCCTCTACATGCTGATTATGAAAACAATTGTTGCTGATCAATCAACAAAACTAATCGTTGTGGAATTACCGCTGTGGATTATAAGACTTTGTTTTCCAAAGGATCACAGACTTTGTTTTCCAAGAGTTAACAGACTCAGTTTTCCAAGGGATTAAAAGCTTTTCGCAATGGGATTACCTCCGAACAGTATGGAAGTTCCAAAAAACTTTATGGGATTATAATTTTGATTTTTCTTTTCCACTTGCTGGATTACTTCAAGATCAGAGACAGTTCAAGGTTTCCTTTCGTGTTGGACCCCATCCCCAAGGACTGGCGATGGCTTCCAAAAGGGGGGAGATGTAGTGGGCATGACCGTGTCCACTTTGATACACCTGTGTACTTTTGAACTGTTCCAGAGATGACCTTTACTGACCTCTCAGTAAAGCAAGACATTTACTACAAATTATTCCATTAGTTGTAATCTATAAAATAGTCACCAAAAGAGACTGTTTCTATCTTTGATTTTAGGCTGATGTGATCAAAAGAATAACTTTTGTCATTTTCATGATGTGTGCTTTTAAGCTTTGCTATTCTGTAAGAGTTAAACTGTGTCACTTCTGCACATCACTGTGTCCACTGCTGTGTGAAAGTTGAAGGTTTGGGTCAGAGAGACCCAACGGTTTTGTTTAGAAAGTCAGAAGACAGTTAATCCGTTGTTTTTCATGAGCAGGGCTCCAGCTTTCTCTGTCTCTTTCTAAACATTTTCCTCTGCTGCTGGCTGTAACCTTGGGTCGTGATAACAAGTGAACGGCTCGACTGTTTTTCTTTTGAACCAATGGAAAAGAGACAGGGGGGGAAAGAGGTACGAGACCAACACCATTTATGGTGGAGGTGGCGTGCTGCTGACCTCAACTCGGGATGTTGTGAGTCGGTGGGCGGAATACTTCGAAGACCTCCTCAATCCTACTGGCACGTCTTCCACTGAGGAAGCAGAGCCTGGGGACTTTGGGTCGGGTTCTCCGATCTCTGGTGCTGAGGTCGCCGAGGTGGTTAAAAAGCTCCGCGGTGGCAAGGCTCCGGGGGTGGATGAGATTCGCCCGGAGTTCCTTAGGGCTCTGGATGTTGTAGGGTTGTGTTGGCTTACGCGACTCTGCAATATCGCGTGGACATCGGGGGAAGTTCCCTTGGATTGGCAGACTGGGGTGGTGGTTCCCCTATTTAAAAAGGGGGACCGTAGGGTGTGTTCCAACTATAGGGGGATCACACTCTTAAGCCTCCCTGGTAAGGTCTATTCAGGGGTTCTGGAGAGGAGGGTCCGTCGGATAGTCGAACCTCGGATTCAGGAGGAGCAGTGTGGTTTTCGTCCTGGTCGTGGAACACTGGACCAGCTCTACACCCTCAGCAGGGTCCTGGAGGGTGCGTGGGAGTTTGCCCAACCAGTTTACATGTGTTTTGTGGACTTGGAGAAGGCATTCGACCGCGTCCCTCGGGGGGTTCTGTGGGGGGTACTCCGGGAGTATGGGGTACCAGGCCCTTTGATAAGGGCTGTTAGGTCCCTGTACGACCGGTGTCAGAGCTTGGTCCGCATTGCCGGCAGTAAGTCAGGCTCGTTTCCGGTGAGAGTTGGACTCCGCCAAGGTTGCCCTTTGTCACCGATTCTGTTCATAACTTTTATGGACAGAATTTCTAGGCGCAGCCAAGGTGTTGAGAGGATCCGTTTTGGTGACCTTAGAATCGCTTCTCTGTTTTTTGCAGATGATGTGGTCCTACTGGCTTCATCAGTTCGTGATTTACAACTTTCACTGGAGCGGTTTGCAGCCGAGTGTGATGCGGCCGGGATGAGGATCAGTTCCTCCAAATCCGAGGCCATGGTCTTGAGCCGGAAAAGGGTAGCATGCCCTCTCCGGGTCGGGGAGGAGGTCCTGCCCCAAGTGGAGGAGTTTAAGTATCTCGGGATCTTGTTCACGAATGAGGGAAAACTGGAGCGTGAGATCGATAGGCGGATAGGTGCAGCGTCCGCAGTGAAGCGGGCGCTGTACCGGTCTGTCGTGGTGAAGAGAGAGCTGAGTCAAAAGGCAAAGCTCTCAATTTACCGATCGATCTACGTTCCCACCCTCATCTATGGTCATGAGCTTTGGGTTGTGACCGAAAGAACGAGATCTCGGATACAAGCGGCTGAAATGAGTTTTCTCCGCAGGGTGGCTGGACTCTCCCTTAGAGATAGGGTGAGAAGCTCAGTCATCCGGGAGGGACTCGGAGTAGAGCCGCTGCTTCTCCACATCGAGAGGAGCCAGTTGAGGTGGCTCGGGCATCTGGTTAGGATGCCTCCTGGACGCCTCCCTGGTGAGGTGTTCCGGGCACGTCCCACCGGGAGGAGACCCAGAGGAAGACCCAGGACGCGCTGGAGGGACTATGTTTCTCGGCTGGCCTGGGAACGCCTTGGGATTCCCCCGGAGGAACTGCTCCAAGTGGCTGGGGAGAGGGAAGTCTGGGCCTCCCTACTTAGGCTGCTACCCCCGCGACCCGACCCCGGATAAGCGGAAGAAGATGGATGGATGGATGGAAAAGAGACAAGTTTCTCTCATCTCATGATCTTCTTTTTAAGTTCTAAGTTTTGCTGAAACGCTTCAGAGTTTGCTGAGGACCTCAATGCCCTGATGAGGTTCCTCAAAGAGCTGAATGACCACCAGTCACACGCTAAGGACTCGTCATCCAGCTGGGACTGATAACAGGCTGTTATGAGTCCACTTCGAACGAGCGTAAGCTCAAAACTTTGTTTATTCCTTCCTGGAATAAGTTTATCTTGAAGTCAGAGGCCTGAAGCTGACGCATTTTCTGATGGTCGATGCGGAACCCAGGAGACGTTGAAAACGTAAACGAATAACCTGCTCGGAGGTACTGGTTCCCACAAGGACCCGTGCATCTGAAAAGCTACAAGGTCTTCTCTCTTACCGGGCTGTCGTCAAAAGGTAAAGAGCTGTTTACAAACGTACCTGGATTTTAGCAGAAGTCGGATGGAAGTGTCACTTTTGGTATCATGCTCAAGACAATTTCCTTTAAACCATCTCTCCATCTTTCCTCCTATTCTTTTCCCTCAAATTCTAAGCTGGAAACTAATTAAGTCATAGAGCCCTCAGACTAAATATGTTTAACATCCAGTATTTAGGTCTGTTGTGTTGTAATTCAAGTGTGCTGACGTATTAAATTGAAAGAAAGTGAAATCATGTCAATCAAGTGTAATGGTGTTAATTTAGTGATTTGTTTTAAATAAATGGTAGTGTCTTTGGCATACCAACTAAGTTAACGTCTCTGTCACTTAATGGCTTTATTTATTTATCCATCATAAAGATCACAGAAATATTGGGTAAACTGAAAAAGAAAAGAATCCGTGAAATTACTATTCAATCTGAATAAGTAAATTAATTAAAGACCGTGTAAAGTAAAATTAAATTTGTGTTTTGAGTTTGTCACACGGCATAAATATGTGTTATTAATCACCCATATAAATCTGACTGATTAAAAACATTGTTTACCTTATAAAATTAAGTCTCAAATATAAGGAAAAAACATGATTTTCCCAGGGTCTGGAACGGTGGGGGCGTGTCAGCGCGTGGGCGTGGTTTCAGCGCAGTTCTGCAGCTCAGAGCAAGTAGGAGGACCCTCTCGCTCAGAGCTGAACTGTGTGTGGAGGAGGAAGACAGGTTCATCAGTAAACCTGCTCTGTTTGCTCCTTTTTCCAAGAGTTACGCTGTTTTTAGTGCACAAACAACTCTGGTTTTATTTTAAAAGTTGAGGACACAACTATAATTCATAACTCCGCTGTTCTGTGTTTAGAAGATGAGCGGACTCGCGCGGCTGCACCCGGTCCGACCCGACACATCGCATGCGGGGGCTGTGTTGGTGATTAAAATAAAGAGTAATCACGTTGATAACTAAGTATGCAATGGACCTGTCGCATTTTCTTAGCAAAAAAGGAGCTTGTGAACTTGTAGGGCACAGGCTTAGCAATAAAAAAAAGAAAGAAAAGAAACAGGAAAGGCGGCGGCGGTGTCCGGAGGCTGAGGAGGGAGACGGTCAGTAGCAGGTGCCCTGACCATTAAAACATCCAGGGAAGATGCAGGAACGAGGCATAATTGATTAGCTAGCTAACAATGAACAAAATATCTATGCTATTGCTATCTGATGCTATCTGCGATTCGCGAGTGAACAGCTCCACCCATGCGAAGAACAATTTATATGACTGGAGCAGCAGGGGGTGGGGCTATATTGTATTTGTTCGCTGAAAATTATAGCAAAGATGTGTCTGAGCTGAACTTTTCCTTAATAAATGCACATAATGGTCAAATCAGCTGAATAAAAAAAATAGTTTCGCTACGTCTGTGCTGCGAAGCTTGCACGCGCAGCGAGCGGATATGCTTCATTTCTTTAAAATTTAACAATATAAACAACTAAAAAAATATATTTGTTGGCTGACATTATAGTAAAAGTGTTTCTGAGCTTAACTTTTCCTTAATAAATGCACGATCAGCTGGATTTAAAAATTTGTTTCGCTACGTGAACCCGCGCGGGTAGGACCGCTGCATTTCTTTCAAATTTAACAAGATAAACACTTAAAAATATATATATTTGTTTGCTGACATTATAGTAAAAGTGTTTCTGAGCTTAACTGTTCCTTAATAAATTCACATACAGTAATGGTCAAATCAGCTGGATTTAAATTGTTTCGCTTTGACTTCTTCCAAACGGTCGCGCGCGCTGCGAAAATAAATTATAAATAAATCTAATTTTAGCTCAAACATCTCCTAAAGCTAAACAGTTGTAAATGTCCATCCAGTGATTACTTTCTGTAAGTTTCATCAAAATCGGTCGTGGGGTTCTTGAGATATTTTGCTAACAAACACTAGTTCAGACCTACCTCCAGAGTTCAGGAGGCCGGGCTGCGACAGAGTGAGTCCGAGCAGAGGAGGCTTTTTTTGGACACATGAGCTGGGAACGGTCGGTGGACCCTAGCGGCCGAAAGTGGTACTGCTCCATTGTTTTCGTCAGAATGAATGGAAACTGTCATATCTCAGCCAAAAATTGGTCTAAAAATATGGGGAAAAATCCATAAATATGTTGCGTCGCCCCAAAAGTCGCAGGACATGAAAATTTGTTTTAAAAAAATGCGACTTATAGCCCGGAAAATATGGTACATGTACAAACTGATGAAACTGATTTGTTCGTGCAGAAGAGAGAGACAAAGACTTGCATTCCCGGGCTTCCACACAGTGGCGGGAGGGTAATTACCGTAATAACACTATTCATATCTGAAAGCACAATTTTTTTTTTTCAAAGACAGTTTGAATTTTTCTGATAGCGCAAATCATTGCAGAGTTACGGTAAGACAAAGTTGGCTTGTGAAAACGTGTCGCCGGTGACACGTTCGGTTTAGAAGGGTTAATTAAAGAAAATAGAACTTTAACAGAGCAAATACTCATTTTAAAAGTTCTAGTCCAGACCCATGTGTGTGGCTAATTACCCACGCCACTAACATGAGTGTTTAGGGACCGCACCCCAAACAATTTGTTGTTGAGAAGTCCAATGAAGCAGCCACAGGCATCTGAAGATAATTAAGTGCAGTAGTCTGGAGAACCCAAACAGCAGGGGTCTTCCATGGAGCCAGAACAATGGTAACCTCAGTGGAGACAAACAGCAATGATCTTCCGTATAGACAAAGCAGCATGTGGCCCCAACTTCAGCAAAGTACCTGTAAAATTCAGTCAGAACTACTGTACAGTATATGAACTGTGTTTTTTATCTGAACTCTGCAGTCCCTCTGCGAACTGGCTGCTCACCGCCTTTGAGTACTCCACATCCCCCCCGCCCCCTCTCTGCGTAATGTCGGCGTCATGTGCTTGTGTGCGAGACTTTTTTTTCATTACCACATTTTTGACCTTCAAACAGAGGTAAAAAATGTGTTAGGAATTTTTTTTGTCTCCAAACCCTATGTTTGCCTCCCTGGTAAGGTCTATTCAGGGGTTCTGGAGAGGAGGGTCCGTCGGATAGTCGAACCTCGGATTCAGGAGGAGCAGTGTGGTTTTCGTGCTGGTCGTGGAACACTAGACCAGCTCTACACCCTCAGCAGGGTCCTGGAGGGTGCGTGGGAGTTTGCCCAACCAGTTTACATGTGCTTTGTGGACTTGGAGAAGGCATTCGACCGCGTCCCTCGGGGGGTTCTGTGGGGGGTACTCCGGGAGTATGGGGTACCAGGCCCATTGATATGGGCTGTTAGGTCCCTGTACGACCGGTGTCAGAGCTTGGTCCGCATTGCCGGCAGTAAGTCAGGCTCGTTTCTAGTGAGAGTTGGACTCCGCCAAGGTTGCCCTTTGTCACCGATTCTGTTCTTTTTTTATTTTTATTTTTATTTTATTTATTTTTATAGTTTTTATACAAAGTTAAACCATAACAACCACAACAACGACAACAAAAAGAGAAAAGAAAAGAAAATAAAGAAAATAAACGGTCACCAAGGGAGGGAAATATCATTGCCGCTTAAGAAAATAAAATTAATATAGTATTGAGGTCACTGAATTATTTAACAGGTCAACGATTATTAAGGATCCATGAGGAGTCATAGTCCAGCAGGTGGGAATATCAGTTCATGTCTGTCAAGTCCTGCAGAGCCCTACAGCACCCAAGACCTACCACTACATCTTGTGATGAAGTGGTGGTACTAAACTTGAACTTGAGTCCTTGTATGTTAACCATTTCAACCATATTTTTTTGAATTTGTTTTCCTGAAGTCTTATATAGAAGGTAAGCCTTTCCATTTCACATATTTCGTCTACTGTGGCTGACCACTCTCTCATTGTCGGTTAAGCCACTTTCTTGTTATTGTTTTCTTTCCTGCTATCAGTAATATTTTCAACAGGTACTTATCCCCGGTGTTGAGTTCAGTTGGTAAGTTACTTAAATATATGGTTTTGAAATTGTGTTCAATCTCAAAACCAAGGATTACTTTTATCTCTTTAATGATCAGTGACCAGTAAGAACAAATCAGTGGACAGTCCCAGAAAATATGAAAGTGGTCAGCCATCACATTATTACATCGCCTCCAACAGGAACCTGATTCCGGATTGCCCGTCTGAGAGAATGTTCTTTTGGGGGTTATAAAAAACCTAACAATATTTTTCCAAGAAAATTCCCTCCAAAATCCTGAATTAGTGGTGGAGGCGTTAATCTGGCATATGTTTAGCCACTCGACTTCTGTCAATACTATTTTTGCCTCCTTTTCCCATAATTTTTTAATGTATATTGTTGATGTTTTTTTATTGGCTTCTAGGCACCCATATAGTCTTGACAACCTCTTCTTAAGAGATTTACCTTTGTACGCATCAATGAAAATGTTAATAAAATCAATATCAGAATTCTCCGGTATTTTAATATTCTTTTCAAAGTGATGCCTAAGTTGCAAGTATCTAAAAAAATCTTGTTTGTCAAGGTCAAATTTTTCTTGCAATTGTTGGAAACTGTCCAAAGTAGTTCCAGAAGAAATCATGCAGTATGATGTAATCCCTTTTCTGGTTAATTGTTTGAATTTTGAATCAAGTTGTGCTGGTACGAAGCCCATATCATGCTCTATCCATCTTAATAACCTAATTTTCCTCTCTAAAAGTGGATTGCGGAACTCTTTAAACCAAATATTGAGGGGGACTTCTGTAAAGATGCTCAACTCTTCTGAATATATGGTTTTAAGGTGTTTATCCCCTAGCAGAGCCTGCAGGGGGATGTCTATTTGACTTAACTCTAGATCTTTCCATTTTGATTCATATCCCTCTTCACACCAGTGAACCATAAATTGCAGTTGTGCTGCTCTGTAATAGTTTTCCAAGCATGGGAGTGACATCCCTCCTTTATCTCTAGGTAGTTGTAACGTTTTATAACGTACCCTTGGTCTCTTATTCTGCCATATAAATCTGGAAATCATGCGGTTCCATTCGTTAAACTGCTTATTAGGAATTTCTATTGCTAGAGATTGAAACAAAAACAACAGTTGAGGTAAAATAATCATTTTTATAATTTCTATTCGTTTATACAAATCGAGCATCATGGGAGCCCATCTGTCCAGGTTGCTTTTTATTTTATTAGTCATTGTACCATAGTTAGCTTCGTATATTTTATTTAAGTTTCTAGTAATGTTGATACCTAAATATTTCAAGGTTTTTGTATTCCAGTTAAATTTGAACACATTACTAATATCCTCACTGGGTGAGTAGTGGAAGCATAATGTCTGAGTTTTCCCAATATTTAATTTATAACCTGAATAAAGTCCAAATTGATGGAGACAAGACATGAGGTTCGGAAGACTGACATCTGGGTCTGATAGTGTCACCAGGACATCATCAGCGTATAAACATATTTTGTATTCTTTTCCCTTTAATATAATTCCCTTAATTTCTGAATCCTCCCTAATTTTTTGAGCAAGTGGTTCTATAAAAAGAGCAAAAAGAATTGGACTCAGAGGACATCCTTGCCTGCATCCTCGTCCCAGAGGGAATGTGTCTGAAAGGCCACCATTGATTTTGATCCGGGCTTCTGGTGAACTATATATTGATTTTAAACAACTTATAATTGTATTATTAAAGCCGAACCGCTGTAGGACCAGATATAAATATTCCCATCTAACAGAGTCAAAAGCTTTTTCAGCATCAAAACTGATTGCTAAAGATTTCAATTTATTTCTTTTCATTATATCACATAAATATAACGTTCTCCTCACATTATCCTGTGTGCGTCTATTTTTAATAAATCCTGTCTGATCTGTATCAATCAGTTCGGGAATAATATTTTCTAGTCTAGTGACAATTATAGAGGTGAATATTTTATAGTCTATGTTCAAAACCGAAATGGGCCGATATGAGCTGCACTCACTTTTATCCTTTCCTGGTTTTGGTATAACAGATATTATCGCTTGTTTCCATGATGGAGGGATTTCACCTCCTTTAAGCACATAATTAAAACATTTTAACAACAAAGGCATTATAGTTCTCCAGTTCCCTATAATATATTTCAAATGATTTATGTATATCGTCTGGGGAGAAACTCATCTGATTAGAAATTGGGATTTTTGATTTTAAAAATGAATCTATCTAGTTGTTGTTGTTTTAGTCGCCAGGCTATTAGCTTTTTTGCTCTAGGTCCATTCTCATAGTAAG
>JBBPBX010044405.1:0-27476 GCA_038048925.1 Garcialebias charrua | reverse complement strand
ATGGGTAGGTTTGGTGTCAAGGAAAGAAACCAGGAAGGACAGATGGTGGTGGATTTTGCCAAGAGAATGGAAATGGCTATAGTCAATACCTATTTCCAAAAGAGGGAGGAACATAGAGTGACCTATAAGAGTGGAGGAAGGAGTACACAGGTCGATTACATTCTGTGTAGAAGAGGAAACCTGAGAGAGATTGGAGACTGTAAGGTTGTAGCAGGGGAGAGCGTGGCCAGACAGCATCGGATGGTTGTGTGTAGAATGACTGTTGTTGCGAAGAAGAGAACAAGAGTAAAACCAGAGAAGAAGACCAAATGGTGGAAGCTAAAGAAAGAAGAATGTTGTGAGAAATTCAGAGACGAGCTGTTAAAGGCTCTGGGTGGTAAGAAAGAGCTTCCAAGTGACTGGGCTACTACAGCAACAGTAATTAGAGAGACAGGTAGGAAGGTACTTGGTGTGTCATCTGGACAGAGAATGGATGATAAGGAAACCTGGTGGTGGAATAGTGAAGTGCAGGACGCCATTCAAAGAAAGAGATTAGCCAAGAAGAAATATGACAGTGAGAGGACTGAAGAGAGGAGACAGGAATATAAGGAGATGGGACATAGAGCAAAGAGGGAAGTAGCTAAGGCAAAGCAGAGGGCGTACAATGAGTTATATGGGAGACTGGACACTAAAGAGGGCGAGAAGGACTTGTACCGATTGGCAAGACAGAGGGATCAGGCTGGAAAGGATGTGCAGCAGGTTAGGCTTATTAAAGATGGGAATGGGAATGTTCTAACAAGTGAGGAGAGTGTGATGGGAAGATGGAAGGATTACTTTGAGGAGCTAATGAATGAAGAGAATGAAAGAGAAAGAAGAGTGGAGGTCATAGAAACTGTGGACCAGGAAGTGGGAAAGATTAGTGAGGGTGAAGTCCGGAAAGCTCTGAAAAGAATGAAGAAGGGGAAGGCAGTAGGACCTGATGACATACCAGTGGAGGTTTGGAAATGTCTTGGAGAGATGGCAGTGAGGTTTTTGACTCAAATATTTAATGGAATATTTGAGGGTGAGAAAATGCCTGAAGAATGGAGAAGAAGTGTGCTGGTTCCCATTTTTAAGAACAAGGGTGATGTACAGAGTTGTAGCAACTACAGGGGAATTAAGTTGATGAGCCACACAATGAAGATCTGGGAGAGAGTTGTGGAAGCAAGACTTAGACAAGATGTGACTATCTGTGAGCAGCAGTATGGTTTCATGCCAAGAAAGAGCACCACAGATGCATCTTTGATTTGAGGATGTTGATAGAGAAGTACAGAGAGGGTCAGAAAGAACTCCATTGTGTGTTTGTGGATTTAGAAAAAGCATATGACAGGGTGCCAAGAGAAGAGGTGTGGTATTGCATGAGGAAATCTGGAGTGGCAGATAAGTATGTTAGACTGGTACAGGACATGTATGAGGACAGCAGGACAGTGGTGAGATGTGCTGTAGGAGTGACAGATAGCTTCAAGGTGGCGGTGGGATTGCATCAAGGATCGGCTCTGAGCCCCTTCTTGTTTGCTCTGGTGATGGACCGACTAACAGATGAGGTCAGGCAGGAATCCCCATGGACTATGATGTTTGCAGATGACATTGTGATCTGTGGTGAGAACAGGGAACAGGTGGAAGAGAACTTGGAGAGGTGGAGGTATGCACTTGAAAGAAGAGGAATGAAAGTCAGCCGTAGTAAGACAGAGTACATGTGTGTGAATGAGAGGGAGGCCAGTGGAACAGTGAGGCTACAAGGAGCAGAGGTCACAAAGGTGCAGGACTTCAAGTACTTGGGGTCCACTGTCCAGGAAAATGGGGAATGTGGTAAAGAGGTGAAAAAGAGAGTCCAGGCAGGATGGAGTGGATGGAGAAAAGTTTCAGGAGTGATTTGTGACAAAAAGGTGTCAGCAAAGGTCAAAGGAAAAGTTTACAAGACAGTGGTGAGACCAGCTATGTTGTATGGTCTGGAGACAGTGGCATTGACAAAAAGACAGGAGAAAGAACTGGAAGTGGCAGAAATGAAGATGCTGAGGTTCTCCTTAGGAGTGACAAGGATGGATAAGATCAGGAATGAGATCATCAGAGGTACAGCACATGTTGAACAACTGGGAGATAAAGTTAGTGTCAGGTTTTGGAGGCATGACAGAACCCAAGTGCAGACAAGAACTCTCACAGGGAGTCAGGTGTTTCAAAGAAGGAGGAGTATTTAATGATAACAAAACTTAAGGCAGTCTGTGTAGCAAAAACACTTACATGGGAGTTGAATCAGAGACCAGAGAACACGAGGGATACCAAACGATGCGGCTGCACTTACTGAGACACAGAACAGGGCTTATATACACACACTCACAGACAAGACAAAATCACAAACACCTGGGGACAATTAACTAGACACACAGAGCAGGACTGGGAAGACTAAACCTAAAACATGAAGTAAACTAGGAAGACTGGAGTTTTAAGCTAATAGAAAATAAGAGACTAACCTGGAGGTTTACAACTACAACTAAGATACAGAACGGTTAAACTAATAGTAAATAAACACAGAGACTAAATAGACAAGAACTGGAGGTTAACCTAAACACAGAACAAGACTAAAACTAGAAGCTAAAACTAAAGGTTTAACTAAAAGCAAATACTGGGAAACTACCTGAAACATGAAGTACACTAGGATGACTAGAGGATACAACTAAGAGTAGTAAAATCAGGAGGGAAACTAATAAATCACAAGGGGAACAGACAGGAACAACAAATGTCCACTAGATGGTGCCATGGTTCCATCGCCATGGTTCCATCCTCACAGTTAGGGAGGACACACTGAGATGGTTTGGACATGTCCAGAGGAGGGACAGTGGGTATATTGGTAGAAGGATGTTAGAAATGCAGCTGCCAGGAAAAAGACAAAGAGGGAGACCAAAGAGGAGATATATGGATGCAGTTAGAGAGGACATGAAGGTAGTTGGAGTGAGGACAGAGGATGCAGAGGACAGAGTGAGGTGGAGGAGGATGACTCGCTGTGGCGACCCCTGAAAAGGGAAAAGCCGAAAGAAGAAGAAGAAAGAAGATCTTTGAATTTAGATAAAACTAATTACATGATATTCAGTAACAAAAAGAGAATTGTTGATGACGATCCATTTGAAATTGAAGATGTTGTGATCTGTAAAGTGAGTGAAGTGAAGTTTCTGGGTGTTATCATTGATGACAAACTGACGTGGAAACATCATGTAAATTCCATTAAAAAAAATAGCTAGATCAATTGCAGTACTGTATAAAGTCAGGGATTTTTTAATTGATAAAGCTTTACATATGTTGTATAACACAATCATTGCTCCACATTTAATCTATTGTATTGAGGTTTGGGGAAAAGCGTGCAAAACTATTACAAAGCCTGTTTTTATTTTACAAAAGAGAGCTGTAAGAGTAATCACCAGAAAACATTTCAGTCACCCATCAAACACTTTGTTTCTTCAGCTAAACTTATTGAAATTCCAGGAATTGGTAGAATATAGTATTTTATCAGTTATGTATAGGGCTCATAATAACACATTACCTTTAAATATCCAAAGAAATTTTATAAAAAGACAAAGTTATTACAATCTCAAAGGGACAGAGATATTCATCAAACCACAATTCAGAACCAGCTTAAAGGGACGGTCTACCTCAATTCAGGGAGTTCGATTGTGGAATGCTCTGGAGAGTGATGTTAAAAATGAAAAATCAATGTATACATTTAAGAAAAAGGTCAAAAAGGACTTGCTCAAAAACTATATATGATGTAACCTTGCGTGTTTGTGTATTACACCTATGTTGTACTTATGATGTAGCTTAGTGCGTTTGTGTATTACAGTTAGAAAAATTAAGTAGAGTTATTCATTTTGTGAAGCAGTTTGTGTATTACAGTTAGAAAAATTAAGTAGAATTATTCATTTTTGTGATGTATTTTGTGTATTACAGTTAGAAAAATTAAGTAGAATTATTCATTTTTGTGATGTATTTTGTGTATTACAGTTAGGAATATTAAGTAGAATTATTCATTTTGTGAACATCTTGATGTTGTGCCATCTTTTAGTTTGTGTATTACAGTTAGAAAAATTAAGTAGAATTATTCATTTTATGATCTAGTTTGTGTATTACAGTTAGGAAAATTAAGTAGAAAAAAAATAATTAAAAAATAGGAAAATTAAGTAGAAAAAAACAACAAAAAAATTAGGTGTGATGTAGTTTGTGTATTAGTTAGAAAAATTGTGTATTAGTTAGAAAAATTAAGTAGAATTATTCATTTTGTGATGTAGTTTGTGTATCACAGTTAGAAAAATTAAGTAGAATTATGGGTGATGTAGTTTGTGTATTAGTTAGAAAAATTAAGTAGAATTATTCATTTTGTGATCTAGTTTATGTATTACAGTTAGAAAAATAAGTAGAATTATTCATTCTGTGATGTTGCTTGAAGGTTATCATTGGTTGAACAAACTGTGAAATAAGGGGCAGATATAATAAGATTTCATCTTCTTTCTGCTCCCTTCATTTTATCCTACTTGTATTCTTGTATCTGATGAAACTGTCTTGTATTGTTCTTTTAAAATGAATGAATAAACATCAAATCTTATGCTGCCCCTCATCAGGATGACAATCTAGGTGCCAGTGCACAGCAGCTGCAGTCACTCAGCCTGCAGACCAAGTCTGCTATTCAAGATGGCCAGCTACTTTCAGCACTCGAGCTCTCACAGTGTCATTCCCCAGCGGTGGCAGTCAATAAGGCAAGCCAGTATACCACAATATCGACATTATACCTATCACATAATGAATCCCTTGACTACAGCTGTAAATGCTCAACACCGTGGTCCAGTTACACCGATGCCAGTCCAATACCAGGCAAGTTCTACAGGTCCAGCCCATACAGAATACCAGCCACATCCAGCTGTGTCAACACCAGCATGTCAACCCCTGGCTCTAGCAACACCACGTCATGTGCTACAACCCACAACAAAAAGAAATACAGTATTTACAAGGTCCAAAAGCAATATAGTAAACAACGTGGCAGAATATAACGGTGCAAGCAGGACGACTCAGTACAAATAAGTATTTCACAGGCAGCAACGTTGCCCAAATGCACGATATACATCACACACAACACAACACAACACAACACACACTGCACAGGTTGTGTGACAGGTCACCGCACAGGCAGGGAACAACACCGAGATCAACCGAATCCTGATGGCAAGGCAGCGACACACGATGCAGCCACACAGCAGCAACAAATGCACTAGGTGTCCCAGATGTGACCCAGCTGTGGCAGACAAGTCGTCTGGAGCCACAGCACAGTCGGGGATGGACGGCTCCAACCATGATTCAGCAAGGCAAAGACACAACGGCTCCTCGTGTCCCACTCGCAACAAGTTGGTGCACGCGGGTCATCCAGTTTATTCCTCAGAGACTGAACGCGTGCAAGCAGGCTTGAGGGTAGAGGTGGTTTTAACCATTAAACATACAATGTAATCATGACAGAAAATGAAGGATTCACGTACATTACCCTGACACATGCTCAATAATACAGGAAGAAAAATCTAACAAAGTTAGGTCCTCTGGATGGATACAAAAAAATTAACTTGTAGAAACATTTCATCTTTTATCCAGAAGACTTCTTCACTCCGAGGAGCTTCAACAAACTCAGTTGTATAAGCAGCACCTTCTCATGGTGGATCAACCAGTTTGTTGTCGACATCCAGAACTACTGTAGCTGTTCACGTGATCAAGGAGGACCATCAGCCTAATGACCGTTGTTAGTGAAAAGTGCTCTGATGGTTGTTTGCTATTCACAGAGGGCTGATTAATACTAACAGTAGCAGCACTGTAAGAGGGGGACAGTTGGACATGGAGGCCTCCAACTCCCTACTTGCAGTTACCTTCACACAGGTGAACATGTGGAAAATGTTTATTAAAGGTGCTATATGTAACTTTTCTAAAAATATATTTTTAACATATTTCTTCACTCTGTCACTATCTCCTGACAGACTGATGTTAGACAAATAATCTCTGAAAAAAACTATAGTCCTCTGGCTTCTCTACAAGCATTTCTAAAAACCCACAGTGACCCGCCGTTAACCAGCCAATAAAAACAGTTTCTCACGCCCCCGCATACGTTCTCGTTCAAAGGATTGCAAAGCGATGCAGGACTGTTTTGTATGTGACACAAATGTATTAAATTTCCCTTCTTCATCCCTGATCTGGACTTTTCTTTTGTTTGTTTTTTGCCAAAAGTCAAGTGATCGCTTCCTCCTCCGCTGACTCCATGACTGAAATGATAATAATAATAATAATGTCTTTGTCTGTCATCTGTGTATGTTTCCCATACACAGATGAAATTCGTCTCTGCATTTAACCCAACCACCACCAGGTGGTGCAGTGAGCAGCCAGAAAGCGCTCGGGGAGCTGGAGAATTAGGTGTGCACTCATAGACACCCCGATGAGGAAATGAATGAATTTGTCACGAGCGAATTAAACTCGGGTTCAACGTGGCTGCGCGAGGCTCTGCAGATTGGTGTTCTGGACCAGCGCTCCATGTTTTTATTTTATTTTTTAGAACGTTTTATTAACATATAAACACAGAACATTGGAGCGGCTGCAGCTTGTGCCTTTTTTTCCCCCACCCGACCTGTCAATCAATTCAGTACGTGCGTAGAACGGCGTTCGACCTAACACAGAGCTATACTGCGGCCTTTAGCAACATTCCTGCTTGACAAGTAACTGTCTTTGCTTGAATCATTTATTATTAAAACTAAACAATAAAGATAACGAAGGTATCACATGCGCGTTCACGAGACAGGACATGCAGTGGAGGCGGAGCTATGGAGGCTGAGTTGCAGTTCAGCCGAGAGCAAGGGGGAGGGACCAGAAACGTGTCTCTGTTCAAAATTTTTCTAAGTTCCAGCGTGTTCCAGAAACTACATATAGCTCCTTTAAGATATCTGCTACGATATATCTTCATATGCAGTGTATCGTATATGCAGCGCCCTGAGACAACTTTGTTGTGAATTTGCACTAGATAAACTGAATTGAAAAATCTACAGTATCTCCTCCTGCATGCCACTACGTGAGTGCAGCTACAGCGTGCGTGTCTGTTCATTGCCCTGAGAGGACTTCTGTTGTGAGTTGGCTCTAGATAAACTGAACAAACGGGTCTCTTCATTTCTTTTATCAAAACAACTCAAATGGTGACCGTTGGAGCCGTTTTAAGATGTTGGATTTATTTTATTTGTGAACACTAGGGGGTGTACTACTACCTGTCACTGTCCACACCTATAAAGGCCAGGTGCACAGGTGTGATGAGCCATCACAGAGACCTCATTCACAGACCGTTCGTACGCACAGATTTGTTCTTAAACTGTGCGTACGAGTGATTTAGGATCATTTGTGGCATTCAACAATGTTTTCGTATCCTACGATTTTTTTCAGATACGAACAAAATTTACGAGTGGTCCGGACCTGTCGTATATTTTAGGAGCGTCAGTCTGCTGTCATCCAGACGGATCTTCTCCACGAATAACTTCATATTTCGTTATTTAGAAAATATTTTGGGTTTAAAAAAATCACGCACCATAATTATTCTTGACAATAGGTTATTCTGTTTGAATTAGAATTATAATTTTAAGTTTAATTTGTCTGGTGTGTCGCGCAGGCTTCAGTGAGTCGTGCGCTCCCCTTGGTCATCAAAGCCCTCCTCATATTAACACCCAGGTACATAAAATCCCCATACACCGCCGCAGAACAAGTACGAATTAAGACTGATCTTGTGCCAAACACCATCGGAGCAATAGATTATTATATCTGATTCGAAATATAACCTGCAGAATGTGGTTGCGCGCTGACCAGGAGGTGCGCGCATGACCCATTTGTGCTGCAAAACATGTTGGCACGCGTCTTGCAGCGTGGCATTTATTGTCCATCCATCTCAGACTATTCCTTGACCACCTCCTGTCCGTGCTGCGGCGAGATGTTTGTTTGAAGCCATTTTCAGATCAAACCATTTATTCTTGATTTCTGATACTGTACGACCCACGGGAGACAAAACATATGCACTACAATATTAATATGAAGTTAACTGTAGTTTCGAGACATTTTAAAATGCTTCTGTTCAAAAACACATCCGACACTTGCGGGGGGTGGGGGGTAGCGGTGCGCCACGGCTCTTCTGAATAAGTGAAACTATAATGTAACACAGTACACTAAAATTAAAGATATTTGACCATCCGACACTTGCGGGGGGGGGGGGGGTAGCCACAGCGCGACTGAGAGCAGATCTCCGAACGCGTGAAGTTCCTCCTTTTACTTCTTGAGTTTGAATGAATGGACACTTCCTGCTGTCAAAAGGCAGGAAACGTGGCCTTATATGGTGTTTTGAGGGGTGGGAATTATGTAAATGACCTCTCCGCGAGCACGCGCAGGTTGATAGAACAGGTGGGATTCATTAAATTTACGCAGCCATTTACACACTTTTCTTGAGGATAGAAGACTTTGTTGAATCTGACGTGGCATGTTCGTACGAACGCTTCGTACGAACAAAAGTAGGAGAAATTTAGGATAAAAATACGAACATTTTCGTGAATGAGGGCCAATGTTAGGAGTGTTCCAGAACATGTAAAAGTGTGTTTGAAAGTAAATGGAAGTGCAAGGAGTGTGACTGGAACCTTTTTAAGCTGAATGAAATATGGAACCTTGAAGTGGAGGCAAGTAATGCATGGACTTTGTTAAAATACAGAAAATAAATGACACGCAGTTTTACAACGAGGAACTGATTAAAGAAGACTTCTTTAGAACAGCTGTCAACTCATCGCCCGTGGTGATCGAGCCCCGCTGTAAACACTTGCTGCTTTCTTTCTTCAGGTTGTAGCTCCTACGGTTGTGGCCTGAACTGACTGGATGAAAGTGAGGAGATATTATTCACATCAACACACCAAAGGTTACACACAACCGTTATTGATATTGTTGAATGAACTTCTACAGATATTTCACAAACAGAAGTTTAATGTTGGATAACGAATGTTAACCATTTAACTGCCGCACGTTTCACTGAGGTTTACAACAATGACATGTTAATTCAGCCCCCGGGGTTCCTCTCCAGCACTGAGGAGCTGACAAACCAGTTTGACTCTGTTTGTTTAAAGGCTTTGGATCAAGTAGCGCCTATTAAACTGAGAAGACCAAAACTCAGGGCCGAACCGTGGCTGAATGACACGACCAGAGCTGCTAGGCAGCAATGCCGAAAGGTGGAGAGGAAGTGGAAAAAAGACAGTCTGCAGGTCTCTTTTGAGATGGTAAAAGAGAGCTGGCGCCGATATCAGAAAGCAGTGAAAACTGCTAAATCACAATACTTCTCTGATATCATTGCTGCAAACTCTCGTAACCCTCGAGTTCTGTTCTCCACCCTAAACTCTGTTCTCCACCTCACTGAACAATCACCCATGGAAGCCTCGACTGAGCTGTGCGAGAACTTCCAACATTTCTTTTTAGATAAAATCGCAACCACCAGGGCTCTCATTTCTCCTCCATCTCACGATCCATCCATCCCACCTCAATCTGTTGCTGTGTTTGACCATTTTGAACCAGTCTCTCTGTCCTCTCTAGAGCAGGTCATGTGCAGCCTGAAACCATCTGGCTCCCCCTTCGATGTGGTCCCCCCTCGGCTTCTAAAGGAGGTTTTTCACACTCTAGGTCCCTCCATTCTCTCGATTGTAAATAGCAGTCTATCCTCGGGTGTGGTGCCAAAATCATTAAAACATGCTGCTGTTCAACCCCTCCTGAAAAAACCAAACCTCGACCCGTCAGTATTATCCAATTTCAGGCCTGTCTCCAGACTCCCATTTGTTTCTAAACTTCTAGAGAAAATAGTTGAGTCCCAACTAAAGTGCTTCCTGGAGGATCACGCTATCCCCGAGCTTTTCCAGTCTGGCTTCAAATCCCTCCACAGCACTGAGACTGCCCTACTGAAGGTTTTTAACGACATCTTTCTATCCACAGATACTGGTGACTCTGTGCTGCTTGTCCTATTGGACCTCACATCCGCTTTCGACACCATCGACCATGAGATCCTCATTGCTAGGTTGGAGCAGTGGGTGGGCATCTCAGGATCAGCCCTAAACTGGTTCAGATCCTACCTCTCTGACAGGTCTTTTTGTGTGTCCATCAATGATTTTACTTCTGCAGTGGCGGCTCTTAAATGGGGGGTTCCGCAGGGGTCCATCCTGGGTCCTCTCTTGTTCTCCTTATACCTGCTGCCACTCGGTGCTATTTTCCGGAAACACAATATACCTTTCCACTTCTACGCTGATGACTGTCAAATCTACTTCCCCCTAAGACAAAATGGTACAGGCTCTATTCAACCTCTGCTCGACTGCCTGGCTGACATCAGGGACTGGATGGCTTTAAATTTCTTAAGCTTCAATGATAAGAAGTCTGAAGCCATATTGTTCCTTCCCAATGACACAACCTCAAACCACTGCATTGACCTGTCTGCTCTACCCCTGTCCGAAAAACAAAAAGTCAAAAATCTGGGAGTGATAATGGATCCTTCCATGAAACTCAACAGTCATGTAAACATGATCGTCAAATCCTGTTTTTTCCAGCTGAGGCGTCTGTCTAAGCTGAAGCCCATATTATCCAAAAAGCACCTGGAGACAGTGATTCACGCATTCATTACATCTAGGCTTGATTACTGCAATTCACTTCTGTTTGGCGTCAGTCAAGCCACCATTGCACGATTACAACTGGTTCAGAACGCAGCTGCCCGATTTTTAACCAGCACACGCAAAAGAGAGCACATTACACCAGTCTTGGCCTCCCTTCACTGGCTACCGGTTCATCTTCGAATCCAATTCAAAATTCTCATGTATGTCTACAAATCGCTGAACAGTCTCGCCCCCGCCTATCTCTCGGATCTGATACACCCATATGTCCCTCCACGTGCTTTGAGGTCAGAGGATCAGGTACTCTTAATAGTTCCAGAAACTCGCCTTAAGCGCAGGGGTGACAGGGCGTTCTCTGTAGCAGGCCCAAGACTCTGGAACGAGTTACCGCTGCTCATCAAACAGGCCCCCTCCCTCTCGGTTTTCAAATCCCGGTTAAAAACTCACTACTACTCCATTGCTTTCAATGCCAGCTGATTTGTATTGGATCGTTTGATTTATGATCTGCAATGTTTTTATGTTTTTCGTGTTGTACTTCATTGTCTGTGTTGCCTGTTGCGTGTTTGTTTGTCCAGCACTTTGGTGTGGACTTGTTCCTGTTTAAAGTGCTTTATAAATAAAATGGTATGGTATGGTATGGTAAATCTGTGCTTTTAGTTTTTATGAAATCAGTAATAACGTGGTGTAACACATTCAGATGTTTAATGTCCAACAGATGAGACGCTTTCTGTCAGTCTATTTATTTATTTTATTTATTAACCTTTATTTAACAAGGCAAATCCCATTGAGATCACAGATCTCTTCTGGGCCTGAAGGCAGACTGAAATGCATGTTTTTGATCTGTGGGAGGAAACCGTCCACATACAGAACTGATTAAAGACTCAGTTTCTTCAATCAGCTTCATTCTCGTGCTGACATCTTTATTAAATGCTCCGGTCCTGATCGCTGTCTGGAGGTAAACCACGCACTCAGATGAAGGGAGATGTTCCTGGGACTGCTGGTAAACTCAGAGGGTCTGAAGAGGAGAAGAGCAGATAAACGAGTGCTCGGTTTCAGCTGAACAGTCTGTAGAAACCCATCTTCTGGGGTTTTCAACCAGGACACAGTCTGAAGCAGCAGCCGGCCCCCTCAGACTGACAGCAGAACCATCAGCCCACATCCACGAGTCCAGACCTCCAGACAAACCTGGGGAGAGGCAAATTAAATGAAAGGAGTAAAACTCTAAAGTCCACGTTGTTGCATCAAATTGATCTCTAAACCGTTCAAATCAGACTGACTACCCACAGCACTAATCTGAAAGCTGTTTATATCTAATCTGGATAATCTGGAGTTTTTCTAGATGTGAACTGTCAGCAGAGAGAACATGTTTATTATTTTTGATTAATTTAACTTCGACCCACCGATCCAGAATGGGTTCTTCCCAGTGAACCTCCACATCCAGCTGACGTCTCTCCTGGAACGAGCGCCGCTCAGGCTGCTGTTGAAGCTGATGAGAAGAAGAAGAACCATCACATGAACCAGCGAGGTCTGGAGGACCAAACCAAGTCAACAAATCTGGATTAACTAACCCCAATGACCAGCCAGTTATCTGGGTTAACTAAACCCCAACAACCAGCCACTTATCTGGATTAACTAACCCCAATGACCAGCCAGTTATCTGGGTTAACTAACTCCAACATCCAGCCACTTATCTGGATTAACTAACCCCAATGACCAGCCAGTTATCTGGGTTAACTAAACCCCAACAACCAGCCAGTTATCTGGATTAACTAGCCCAAATGACCAAACGGTTATCTGGATTAACCAACCCGAATGACTAGCTAGTTATCTGGATTAGCCAGCCACAATGATCAGCCGGTTATCTGGATTAACTAACCCTAATGACCAGCCTGTCATCTGGATTAATTAACCCCAGTGACCAGCTGGTTATCTTAATTAACTAACCCCAGTTACCAGCTGGTTATCTGGATTAACTAACCCCAATGACCAGCTGGTTATCTGGATTAACTAACCCCAATGACCAGCTGGTTATCTGGATTAACTAACCCAAATGACCAGCCAGTTATCTGGATTAATTAACCCAAATGACCAGCTGGTTATCTGGATTAACTAACCCCAATGACCAGCAGGTTTTCTGGATTAACTAACCCTAATGACCAGCCTGTCATCTGGATTAATTAACCCCAGTGACCAACTGGTTATATTAATTAACTAACCCCAGTGACCAGCTGGTTATCTGGATTAACTAACCCCAATGACCAGCTGGTTATCTGGATTAACTAACTCCAACAACCAGCCAGTTATCTCGATTATCTAACCCCAATGACTAGCTGGTTATCTGGATTAACTAACCCAAACAACCAGCCAGTTATCTTGATTAACTAACCAAAATGACCAGCCAGTTATCTGGATTAACTAACCCCAACAACCAGCCAGTTATCTCGATTAACTAACCAACATGACCAGCCAGTTATCTGGATTAACTATCCCCAACAACTAGCCAGTTATCTCGATTAACTCACCAAAAGGACCAGCTGGTTATCTGGATTAACTAACCCTAGTGACCCGCTGGTTATCTGGATTAACTAACCCCAGTGACCAGCTGGTTATCTGGATTAACTAACCCAAATGATCAGCTGGTTATCTGGATTAACTAACCCTAGTGACCAGCTGGTTATCTGGATTAACTAACCCTAGTGACCAGCTGGTTATCTGGATTAACTAACCCCAGTGACCAGCTGGTTATCTGGATTAACTAACCCCAGTGAACAACTGGTTATCTGGATTAACTAACCCCAACAACTAGCCAGTTATCTCGATTAACTAACCAAAATGACCAGCCAGTTATCTGGATTAACTAACCCAAATGATCAGCTGTTTATCTGGATTAACTAACCCCAGTGACCAGCTGGTTATCTGGATTAACTAACCCCAGTGAACAGCTGGTTATCTGGATTAACTAACCCCAGTGACCAGCTGGTTATCTGGATTAACTAACCCCAACAACCAGCCAGTTATCTCGATTAACTAACCAAAATGACCAGCCAGTTATTTGGATTAACTAACCCAAATGACCAGCTGGTTATCTGGATTAACTAACCCCAGTGACCAGCTGGTTATCTGGATTAACTAACCCCAGTGACCAGCTGGTTATCTGGATTAACTAACCCCAGTGACCAGCTGGTTATTTGGATTAACTATCCCCAGTGACCAGCTGGTTATCTGGATAAACTAACCCCAACAACCAGCCAGTTATCTGGATTAACTAACCAAAAGGACCAGCTGGTTATCTGGATTAACTAACCCCAGTGACCCGCTGGTTATCTGGATTAACTAACCCCAGTGACCAGCTGGTTATCCGGATTAACTAACCCAAATGATCAGCTGGTTATCTGGATTAACTAACCCCAGTGACCAGCTGGTTATCTGGATTAACTAACCCCAGTGACCAGCTGGTTATCTGGATTAACTAACCCCAGTGACCAGCTGGTTATCTGGATTAACTAACCCCAGTGAACAGCTGGTTATCTGGATTAACTAACCCCAGTGACCAGATGGTTATCTGGATTAACTAACCCCAACAACCAGCCAGTTATCTTTTTTTTTTTTTTTTCATTTATAGATGGCCTCCCTTCACACCTTTTAGCCATCCTCTCACTCCAATATTTTTTTTTTTTAAGAGAGAAAGAAAGAAAAGAGAAAGTAAGGCAACATATCAACAATTATCAACCAAAAGAGCACAAGGCAAACACACCCAACCTCCGTCCACAATCCTGCAAAGCACATGACAGAACACAACAATGGAACATACATGCATAAAGACTAATAATATTCATGAGCTTGCAGTAGAATTCTATAAATACACATACCCATATCTACAAATATATATATACAGTAGTATACATACATATACTTTTATATTCATTTATATATATACCCATCTACATATCTACAGAATATATATATACAGTAGTATACATACATATACTTTTATATTCATTTATATACCCATCTACATATCTGCATATATTATATATATATATATATATATATATATATATATATACATCCCTGCATCCATTTGTGTGTGGTTGTGAGCATGCATAAGTGTATAAGGTTCCTCCAATAGAACATTTAGTAGCGACTGTGAAGTATCAGAGATCCGTCCCCCCAAAGCCCGAGGCAGACGAAGGAGCGATCAAAGCCCAAGACCCCAGGAAGGACCCCGAGCCCAGAGTCCCCAGGACTGCCCGAACAGGACGAGCCACTAGCCCACTCCCCAGATCCTACCAAGGGGAAGAACCGGACGAACCCCTACCAGCGACCACATACAATGACCCCCCGGTGTCGCCCGCGACAAATTCACAGGCCCCCGCCGGAGCCCGCTGCGCCGACGTAGCCCCAGGGCCGGTCACCGAGGCTCGGGCACCGGGGACGCCCACCCCTCGGGCCCAGACCCGACCGGACCAGAGGGCACGAGCCCCACCAGGCAGCCACCAGGCCGAGCCGACAAACGCCCAAGCGCCCAACCCCAGATAGTGAGGGCCCCAAGCACGCCCGCAGGCAAGGGAACACCTACCAGGGGGGGCCACGTGGCAGGAGCGCGACACTAAGTAGCCTCGGAAGTATCAGAGAGGGGGCAGTCCAAAACCCAGCCTGACACTTAAACATTCATACACAGATATACTCATTCAGACCCACCCTCATCCTCACCCTCAGTCACACAAAGACAAACAATAACGACATGTTCCATTCATAATCCCGATGCACACTCTATACCCCCTAGGTCCAAGACATGTACCTGCTCCCTGCGTGGGGCAGCCCACATCCAAACCCAGGAGGTAGGCCCATTCATTCAGGGGTGGAGAGTAGCAGATATCCAAGATCCGGCCCATCCCGCGCCCTGCCGACAGGACAGGACACCCGAGTCCAAGCAGCCCCAGGGGGAGCGCACTGCCAGCCCCGCCCACGGCGAACCCGCAGGCCCCGAACCCCCCCACACCCCAGCACAACCCCTGACAGCCCATCCCCAGAATGTCCGCCAGGCAACCAGGGGGGGGTAAGAGAAAAATAAATAAATAATATATATATATAAATAAATACATAAATAAATAAAATCGAAATTAACAAATCAAGACCCCGACACACACACCCCCGTCCCCAAATGTACTGTTGGTGAGTGTTGTTCTAAAGTGTAATTAAAAGGGAAAGAGAAGGAGCAAAGGCTGGCATTATACCAGTTTCCCCTCCACTCCAACTCTAACCCAGGCCCTTATTGTCTAAATGCATAATGTTGAGTGAGCACAGGAATGGGGGCGAGAGTGATGTCATCCCGCCACCCATAACCATGTGCTCACTCCTTCCCTATATGTGACTTTTATGAAGATGTTTATGAATGAATGTCTAAAGTGTATATAAAATTGAGTCCCAGGTGCTCTGTACAACAGAGATGTAGAACCATTGCAGCACACCCGAGACTCAAATTCCCTACATGTATTAATTTAAGATGAAGAGGGCGGAGGTGCGTGGTGAGGGATGGGGAGAAAATATCTGCAGGAACAATGCTCCCACAGCGAGTCAGCTCCCCCGCTGACCCTGCGTACCCCCCCCCAGTTCGCCAAGGTCCACCCAAGGAGCGAGGTAGTGGAAACACCTCTCCGACCGCCAGGCCATTGAGCCAAGACCAGAGAGGGACACGGCCCCGAGGGCCGCCAAAGCAGAACCAACAGCCCACACCCACCAGGGCCGCCACGACCCCAGCCAGTTATCTCGATTAACTAACCAAAATGACCAGCCAGTTATTTGGATTAACTAACCCAAATGACCAGCTGGTTATCTGGATTTACCAACCCCAGTGACCACATGGTTATCTGGATTAACTAACCCCAGTGACCAAATGGTAAATGGTAAATGGAGCTTATTTATATAGCGCTTTCCAGCCCCCTGTGAGGAGCCCCAAAGCGCTTTACAATACCAACCATCCACCCATTCATACACGCATTTATACACCGGTAGCGGCGACTGCCATGCAAGGCGCCTTCCAGTCCTACCTGGAGCAACTCAGGGTTAAGTGTCTTGCCCAGGGACACAACGACACATGGTGGGCGGATGCGGGATTCGAACCTCCAACCTTCCGATCAGGGGTCGACTGCCATTACCACTACACCACGGCCGCCCCGATTAACTAACCCCAGTGACCAGCTGGTTATCTGGATTAACTAACCCAAATGATCAGCTGGTTATCTGGATTAACTAACCCCAGTGACCAGCTGGTTATCTGGATTAACTAACCCCAGTGACCAGCTGGTTATCTGGATTAACTAACCCCAGTGACCAGCTGGTTATCTGGATTAACTAACCCCAGTGACCAGCTGGTTATCTGGATTAACTAACCCCAGTGACCAGCTGGTTATCTGGATTAACTAACCCCAGTGACCAGCTGGTTATCTGGATTAACTAACCCCAACAACCAGCCAGTTATCTCGATTAACTAACCAAAATGACCAGCCAGTTATCTGGATTAACTAACCCAAATGATCAGCTGGTTATCTGGATTAACTAACCCCAGTGACCAGCTGGTTATCTGGAATAACTAACCCCAGTGACCAGCTGGTTATCTGGATTAACTAACCCCAGTGACTAGCTGGTTATCTGGATTAACTAACCCCAGTGACCAGCTGGTTATCTGGATTAACTAACCCAAATGATCAGCTGGTTATCTGGATTAACTAACCCCAGTGACCAGCTGGTTATCTGGATTAACTAACCCCAGTGACCAGCTGGTTATCTGGATTAACTAACCCCTGTGACCAGCTGGTTATCTCGATTAACTAACTCCAGTGACCAGCTGGTTATCTGGATTAACTAACCCCAACAACCAGCCAGTTGTCTCGATTAACTAACAAAAATGACCAGCCAGTTATCTGGATTAACTAACCCAAATGATCAGCTGGTTATCTGGATTAACTAACCCTAGTGACCAGCTGGTTATCTGGATTAACTAACCCAAATGATCAGCTGGTTATCTGGATTAAGTAACCCCTGTGACCAGCTGGTTATCTGGATTAACTAACCCCAGTGACCAGCTAGTTATCTGGATTAACTAACCCCAGTGACCAGCTGGTTATCTGGATTAACTAACCCCAGTGACCAGCTGGTTATCTGGATTAACTAACCCCTGTGACCAGCTGTTTATCTCGATTAACTAACCCCAGTGACCAGCTGGTTATCTGGATTAACTAACCCCAACAACCAGCCAGTTATCTCGATTAACTAACCAAAATGACCAGCCAGTTATCTGGATTAACTAACCCAAATGATCAGCTGGTTATCTGGATTAACTAACCCCAGTGACCAGCTGGTTATCTGGATTAACTAACCCCAGTGACCAGCTGGTTATCTGGATTAACTAACCCCAGTGACCAGCTGGTTATCTGGATTAACTAACCCCAGTGACCAGCTGGTTATCTGGATTAACTAACCCCAGTGACCAGCTGGTTATCTGGATTAACTAACCCCAGTGACCAGCTGGTTATCTGGATTAACTAACCCCAGTGACCAGCTGGTTATCTGGATTAACTAACCCCTGTGACCAGCTGGTTATCTCGATTAACTAACTCCAGTGACCAGCTGGTTATCTGGATTAACTAACCCCAACAACCAGCCAGTTGTCTCGATTAACTAACAAAAATGACCAGCCAGTTATCTGGATTAACTAACCCAAATGATCAGCTGGTTATCTGGATTAACTAACCCTAGTGACCAGCTGGTTATCTGGATTAACTAACCCAAATGATCAGCTGGTTATCTGGATTAAGTAACCCCTGTGACCAGCTGGTTATCTGGATTAACTAACCCCAGTGACCAGCTGGTTATCTGGATTAACTAACCCCAGTGACCAGCTGGTTATCTGGATTAACTAACCCCAGTGACCAGCTGGTTATCTGGATTAACTAACCCCTGTGACCAGCTGTTTATCTCGATTAACTAACCCCAGTGACCAGCTGGTTATCTGGATTAACTAACCCCAACAACCAGCCAGTTATCTCGATTAACTAACAAAAATGACCAGCCAGTTATCTGGATTAACTAACCCAAATGATCAGCTGGTTATCTGGATTAACTAACCCCAGTGACCAGCTGGTTATCTGGATTAACTAACCCAAATGATCAGCTGGTTATCTGGATTAAGTAACCCCTGTGACCAGCTGGTTATCTGGATTAACTAACCCCAGTGAACAGCTGGTTATCTGGATTAACTAACCCAGTGACCAGCTGGTTATCTGGATTAACTAACCCCTGTGACCAGCTGGTTATCTGGATTAACTAACCCCAACAACCAGCCAGTTATCTCGATTATCTAACTCCAATGACCAGCTGGTTATCTGGATTAACTAACCCCAACAACTAGCCAGTTATCTCGATTATCTAACTCCAATGACCAGCTGGTTATCTGGATTAACTAACCCCAACAACCAGCCAGTTATCTTGATTATCTAACTCCAATGACCAGCTGGTTATCTGGATTAACTAACCCTAACAACCAGCCAGTTATCTCGATTATCTAACTCCAATGACCAGCTGGTTATCTGGATTAACTAACCCCAGTGACCAGCTGGTTATCTGGATTAACTAACCCCAGTGACCAGCTGGTTATCTGGATTAACTAACCCCTGTGACCAGCTGGTTATCTGGATTAACTAACCCCAGTGACCAGCTGGTTATCTGGATTAACTAACCCCTGTGACCAGCTGTTTATCTCGATTAACTAACCCCAGTGACCAGCTGGTTATCTGGATTAACTAACCCCAACAACCAGCCAGTTATCTCGATTAACTAACAAAAATGACCAGCCAGTTATCTAGATTAACTAACCCAAATGATCAGCTGGTTATCTGGATTAACTAACCCCAGTGACCAGCTGGTTATCTGGATTAACTAACCCAAATGATCAGCTGGTTATCTGGATTAAGTAACCCCTGTGACCAGCTGGTTATCTGGATTAACTAACCCCAGTGAACAGCTGGTTATCTGGATTAACTAACCCCTGTGACCAGCTGGTTATCTGGATTAACTAACCCCAACAACCAGCCAGTTATCTCGATTATCTAACTCCAATGACCAGCTGGTTATCTGGATTAACTAACCCCAACAACTAGCCAGTTATCTCGATTATCTAACTCCAATGACCAGCTGGTTATCTGGATTAACTAACCCCAACAACCAGCCAGTTATCTTGATTATCTAACTCCAATGACCAGCTGGTTATCTGGATTAACTAACCCTAACAACCAGCCAGTTATCTCGATTATCTAACTCCAATGACCAGCTGGTTATCTGGATTAACTAACCCCAGTGACCAGCTGGTTATCTGGATTAACTAACCCCAGTGACCAGCTGGTTATCTGGATTAACTAACCCCTGTGACCAGCTGGTTATCTGGATTAACTAACCCCAGTGACCAGCTGGTTATCTGGATTAACTAACCCCAGTGACCAGCTGGTTATCTGGATTAACTAACCCCTGTGACCAGCTGGTTATCTGGATTAACTAACCCCAGTGACCAGCTGGTTATCTGGATTAACTAACCCCAACAACCAGCCAGTTATCTGTATTCAACTCTTCCTATCTGTATCAGTGTGGACTCTTTAGACCCGAAGGTTCTGCTGTAAACAGAACCGAACAGAACAGTGAGGTCTTTACAGCTGCGAGCAGGTTCTGTCGGCGCTGGCCCAGCTGGCCACAGCTGGACTGATGATGTAACAGCGTCTTCTGTAGAACGTCCAACCATCAGGACACAAGCTGCCGGTGGACCGGGTCGTCTGAAACAAACAGGTCAGAGCAGAAACAAGGTCTTACTTCAGGAGAACCACTCCTCCTTTCACCTCCTGCAGGAGGTGACCCACTCCTCCCTTCACCTCCTGCAGGAGGTGACCCAATCCTCCTTTCACCTCCTGCAGGAGGTGACCCACTCCTCCCTTCACCTCCTGCAGGAGGTGACCCACTCCTCCCTTCACCTCCTGCAGGAGATGACCCACTCCTCCCTTCACCTCCTGCAGGAGGTGACCCACTCCTCCCTTCACCTCCTGCAGGAGGTGACCCACTCCTCCCTTCACCTCCTGCAGGAGATGACCCACTCCTCCCTTCACCTCCTGCAGGAGGTGACCCACTCCTCCCTTCACCTCCTGCAGGAGGTGACCCACTCCTCCCTTCACCTCCTGCAGGAGATGACCCACTCCTCCCTTCACCTCCTGCAGGAGGTGACCCACTCCTCCCTTCACCTCCTGTAGGAGGTGACCCACTCCTCCCTTCACCTCCTGCAGGAGGTGACCCACTCCTCCTTTCACCTCCTGCAGGAGGTGACCCACTCCTCCTTTCACCTCCTGCAGGAGGTGACCCACTCCTCCTTTCACCTCCTGCAGGAGGTGACCCACTCCTCCTTTTACCTCCTGCAGGAGGTGACCCACTCCTCCCTTCACCTCCTGCAGGAGGTGACCCACTCCTCCCTTCACCTCCTGCAGGAGATGACCCACTCCTCCCTTCACCTCCTGCAGGAGGTGACCCACTCCTCCCTTCACCTCCTGCAGGAGGTGACCCACTCCTCCTTTCACCTCCTGCAGGAGGTGACCCACTCCTCCCTTCACCTCCTGCAGGAGGTGACCCACTCCTCCTTTCACCTCCTGCAGGAGGTGACCCACTCCTCCTTTCACCTCCTGCAGGAGGTGACCCACTCCTCCCTTCACCTCCTGCAGGAGGTGACCCACTCCTCCCTTCACCTCCTGCAGGAGGTGACCCACTCCTCCCTTCACCTCCTGCAGGAGATGACCCACTCCTCCCTTCACCTCCTGCAGGAGGTGACCCACTCCTCCCTTCACCTCCTGCAGGAGGTGACCCACTCCTCCCTTCACCTCCTGCAGGAGGTGACCCACTCCTCCCTTCACCTCCTGCAGGAGGTGACCCACTCCTCCCTTCACCTCCTGCAGGAGGCGACCCACTCCTTCGTGCACCTCCTGAAGGAGGTGACCTATTCCTCCTTTCGCCTCCTGAAGGAGGTGACCTACTCCTCCTTTCACCTCTTGAAGGAGGTGACCTACTCCTCCTTTCACCTCTTGAAGGAGGTGACCTACTCCTCCTTTCACCTCCTGCAGGAGGTGACCCACTCCTTCTTTCACCTCCTGCAGGAGGTGACCTACTCCTCCTTTCACCTCCTGCAGGAGGTGACCCACTCCTTCTTTCACCTCCTGCAGGAGGTGACCTACTCCTCCCTTCACCTCCTGCAGGAGGTGACCCACTCCTTCGTTCACCTCCTGCAGGAGGTGACCTACTCCTCCCTTCACCTCCTGCAGGAGGTGACCCACTCCTTCCTGCACCTCCTGAAGGAGGTGACCTACTCCTCCCTTCACCTCCTGCAGGAGGCGACCCACTCCTCCCTGCACCTCCTGAAGGAAGTGACCTACTCCTCCCTTCACCTCCTGCAGGAGGCGACCCACTCCTTCCTGCACCTCCTGAAGGAGGTGACCCACTCCTTCCTTCACCTCCTACAGGAGGCGACCCACTCCTTCCTGCACCTCCTGAAGCAGGCGACCCACTCCTTCCTGCACCTCCTGAAGGAAGTGACCTACTCCTCCCTTCACCTCCTGTAGGAGTCGACCCACTCCTTCCTGCACCTCCTGAAGGAGGCGACCCACTCCTTCCTGTACCTCCTTAAGGAAGTTACCTACTCCTCCCTTCACCTCCTGCAGGAGGCGACCCACTCCTTCCTGCACCTCCTGCAGGAGGCGACCCACTCCTTCCTGCACCTCCTGAAGGAGGTGACCTACTCCTTCCTTCACCTCCTACAGGAGGTGACCTACTCCTTCCTGCACCTCCTGAAGGAGGCGACCCACTCCTTCCTGCACCTCCTGAAGGAAGTGACCTACTCCTCCCTTCACCTCCTGTAGGAGTCGACCCACTCCTTCCTGCACCTCCTGAAGGAGGCGACCCACTCCTTCCTGCACCTCCTGAAGGAAGTTACCTACTCCTCCCTTCACCTCCTGCAGGAGGCGACCCACTCCTTCCTGCACCTCCTGCAGGAGGCGACCCACTCCTTCCTGCACCTCCTGAAGGAGGTGACCTACTCGTCCTTTCACCTCCTGCAGGAGGTGACACACTCCTCCCTTCACCTCCTGCAGGAGGTGACCCACTCCTTCCTGCACCTCCTGCAGGAGGCGACCCACTCCTTCCTGCACCTCCTGAAGGAGGTGACCTACTCGTCCTTTCACCTCCTGCAGGAGGTGACACACTCCTCCCTTCACCTCCTGCAGGAGGTGACCTACTCCTCCTTTCACCTCCTGCAGGAGGCGAACCACTCCTTCTTGCACCTCCTGAAGGAGGTAACCTACTCCTCCCTTCACCTCCTGCAGGAGGTGACACACTCCTCCGTTCACCTCCTGCAGGAGGTGACACACTCCTCCCTTCACCTCCTGCAGGAGGTGACCCACTCCTTCCTGCACCTCCTGAAGGAGGTGACCTACTCCTCCCTTCACCTCCTGCAGGAGGCGACCCACTCCTCCCTGCACCTCCTGAAGGAAGTGACCTACTCCTCCCTTCACCTCCTGCAGGAGGCGACCCACTCCTTCCTGCACCTCCTGAAGGAGGTGACCCACTCCTTCCTTCACCTCCTACAGGAGGCGACCCACTCCTTCCTGCACCTCCTGAAGCAGGCGACCCACTCCTTCCTGCACCTCCTGAAGGAAGTGACCTACTCCTCCCTTCACCTCCTGTAGGAGTCGACCCACTCCTTCCTGCACCTCCTGAAGGAGGCGACCCACTCCTTCCTGCACCTCCTGAAGGAAGTTACCTACTCCTCCCTTCACCTCCTGCAGGAGGCGACCCACTCCTTCCTGCACCTCCTGCAGGAGGCGACCCACTCCTTCCTGCACCTCCTGAAGGAGGTGACCTACTCGTCCTTTCACCTCCTGCAGGAGGTGACACACTCCTCCCTTCACCTCCTGCAGGAGGTGACCCACTCCTCCCTTCATCTCCTGCAGGAGGTGACCCACTCCTTCCTACACCTCCTGAAGGAGGTGACCCACTCCTTCCTGCACCTCCTGCAGGAGGCGACCCACTCCTTCCTGCACCTCCTGAAGGAGACGACCCACTCCTTCCTGCACCTCCTGAAGGAAGTGACCTACTCCTCCCTTCACCTCCTGCAGGAGGCAACCCACTCCTTCCTGCACCTCCTGAAGGAGGCGACCCACTCCTTCCTGCACCTCCTGAAGGAAGTGACCTACTCCTCCCTTCACCTCCTGCAGGAGGCGACCCACTCCTTCCTGCACCTCCTGCGGTAGGCGACCCACTCCTTCCTGCACCTCCTGAAGGAGGTGACCTACTCCTCCTTTCATCTCCTGCAGGAGGTGACACACTCCTTCCTGCACCTCCTGCAGGAGGTGACCTACTCCTCCTTTCATCTCCTGCAGGAGGCAACCCTGCGAGGTTCTCCTGTCCTGTCAGTGACAGATGTAAAGAAGCTCTCGTTGGACACTCACTTCCTGTCCTCCTCCTCCTCCTCCTCCTCCTCCTCCTCCTCCTCCTCCTCCTCCTCTGAGCTCAGAACCTCCAGGAGTCTGTCTCAGCTGTCCCCCCCTGTGGACGTGTGTCTCTCTGTCCTGAGGGTCCGGCTGATCCTGGGGCTCCGCCCCTCTGTAGTCCAGGGACAACCAGCGATTGGGGACGTCTCCTCTGGGGGGGAGGTGCTGAACGTCTCCTCTGGGGGGGAGGTGCTGGACGTCTCCTCTGGGAGGGAGGTGCTGGACGTCTCCTCTGGGAGGGAGGTGCTGGACGTCTCCTCTGGGGGGGAGGTGCTGGACGTCTCCTCTGGGAGGGAGGTGCTGGACGTCTCCTCTGGGAGGGAGGTGCTGGACGTCTCCTCTGGGAGGGAGGTGCTGGACGTCTCCTCTGGGAGGGAGGTGCTGGACGTCTCCTCTGGGAGGGAGGTGCTGGACGTCTCCTCTGGGAGGGAGGTGCTGGACGTCTCCTCTGGGAGGGAGGTGCTGGACGTCTCCTCTGGGAGGGAGGTGCTGGACGTCTCCTCTGGGAGGGAGGTGCTGGACGTCTCCTCTGGGAGGGAGGTGCTGGACGTCTCCTCTGGGAGGGAGGTGCTGGACGTCTCCTCTGGGAGGGAGGTGCTGGACGTCTCCTCTGGGAGGGAGGTGCTGGACGTCTCCTCTGGGAGGGAGGTGCTGGTTCTCCCACAGAAGTTCTGCCTTGATGTCCAGGACTGGGTCGTCTTCGGGCTGACGGGGGTCAGGGAGGCGAGGAGGTCCAGGAGGAGGCTGCTGGTCCTCCTCTGGATCACACGTTCCTGTCAGACAGAGATCAGGGTTAGGTTCCAGCAGGTTCTCCTGCAACAGGACCAGCAGGTACTGACCCGGTCCAGACCAGCATCACACACAAACCAAACACTTCTGAAGGTTCTGATCCACCTCGCCTGGGGTCCAGGATCTCCACAGCTGCAGACGTTCTCTGTCCCAGAACCGCGTTCTGAGGAGTTCTCAGCTGGACCCTGAAGCTCTCGTGGTTCTCCTCCAGACCGTCGTCAACCAGGAAGATGTTCCAGGTCTTCACGTTCACACCTGACACGACAGGAGGACCAGAATCAGAAACCCCAGAACCTCCAGAACCTCCAACCCTCAGGGGAAACAGAACTCACCTGGGTCGAACTGGAGCAGAGCGGCTGAGCTGTGAGTGAAGTCTCTGCCCACAGTGGCCGACCCGTTCTCCACCTGGACCAGAACACAAAACATTGGGTCTGGTTCTACAACGATGAAGGTCTGAAGCTCCAGACACAGCTGTCAGGACCGGTTCTGGTTCTGTTGGATCAGAACTCACCTGGATGGAGACGTAGGCCGGGTCCATGCTCCTGCCGCTCCGCTGGACCTGGACCTGCAGTGTCCCTGAAGTCTCGCAGGTTCTGTATAAGCTCGCGGACAGTTGGACCCGGGACCAGAACAGATCCAGTCTGCAGGAGACCAGAACCAGAGTCAGCAGGTTCTGACAGGACAGGAAGGAGCGCAGGGTCTAAGGAGGAGCTCACCTCTGAGGAGGAGACGAGTTTCCTGCCGGGTCTCTGAGATGGAACTCAAAGCTGTCAGATGTCTCCTCCAGGTCTGGAGGGACAACGAAGACAACGTCCCTGAGATCCAGGTCCTGCTGCGTGAAGCGGCTTCTGATGAAGGACCCTGAAAGAAGGAGGACAAGTCCAATTCTGCTGAGGACCACACAGGACCACTGATGTCCACAGAGGACCACATATGTCCACAGAGGACCACAGAGGACCACAGATGTCCACAGAGGACCACATATGTCCACACAGGACCACAGAGGACCACAGATGTCCACACAGGACCACAGAGGACCACTGATGTCCACAGAGGACCACATATGTCCACAGAGGACCACAGAGGACCACAGATGTCCACAGAGGACCACAGATGTCCACAGAGGACCACAGAGGACCACATATGTCCACAGAGGACCACAGATGTCCACAGAGGACCACATATGTCCACAGAGGACCACAGAGGACCACTGATGTCCACAGAGGACCACATATGTCCACAGAGGACCACATATGTCCACAGAGGACCACAGAGGACCACAGATGTCCACAGAGGACCACAGATGTCCACACAGGACCACAGAGGACCACTGATGTCCACAGAGGACCACAGAGGACCACAGATGTCCACACAGGACCACAGAGGACCACTGATGTCCACAGAGGACCACAGATGTCCACAGAGGACCACAGATGTTCACAGAGGACCACCTGAAGACCTTGTCCTTCTGATGGAGTTCAGGCCCAGAGTTTGGAGAGTAACACAGGACTTGGTCTACCAGAACTCAACCCAGGAACCGGGATGGGTCACAAAAACCTCAACATTAGAACACAAAGTTCTGACGGGTCAGGAACCGGTCTTTGGACCGACCTGTGCCGACGTTCTCCAGGTACCCAAACTGAGGCGGTCTGCTGATGGAGAACTCCAAATGTTCTGTTGGACTGTCTGGGTCCGAGACCTGCAGGTTCCTGTTGCTGATGAAGATACCAAACCGTCCAGAACCAAGATCCACCACGGTGCTGGGGCTGTGCAGGCCCGTCAGGCAGGGAGGGGTCCGGTCCACGTGCTCCACCTGAACAAAGAACACAGACAACAGGACTCGGTCCGGTACCACAACTGAGGAAACTGGTTTGATGTCTGGATTCTGACGGGCTCCACGCCAGAACCAGGAGGGACTTTAGTTCTGTAAGTTTCTGTCACTTCCTGAACTTTTATTTTGAAGGTGGTTCACACACTGTTTCCTGTTCCGGCAGTTAAAATCATCCTGACTGGTTCTGTTTCAGTAAATGTTCCGTTAGAAACTCATCAGCAGAACCTGTCTGCTCCTGGTTCTGTAAAACCAGCTGCTGCAGTTTGGCCCAGCGGACACCAGGTGTCAGTGACGTGACGTAAGAGAATCTGGAGGACCATTGACCCCCCAGAGAACTTGTCTTTGTTCTGTTCTGGTTCTGCTCAGTGGGAGTCCGTCAGAACCACCTGGTCTGATGAACGAAGCAGGCAGAGAGCCTGGTGACCCTCAGGAGGGAGGGGAGGGAGGTAATCTGCAGTTAGTGTGTGTGGAAGTGTGTGTGTGTGTGTGTGGGGGGGGGTCCTGGATGAGTGAGTTGCTGCATGGGAACATGTCAGTAACGTGTCAGTAACATGTCAGTAACGTGTCAGTAACATATCAATAACATGTCAATAACATGTCAGTAAC
>JBBPBX010044404.1:0-27476 GCA_038048925.1 Garcialebias charrua | reverse complement strand
AAGCTTTCTCACAGTCTGAGAATCTCAACTCGGGGCCTGCCATCGTTTTGCTGGCGTAGGCTACTACACGTTTGTCTCTGTCGTGTATCTGGTACAGACCTGCACTTATGCAATGAGCTGAGAAGCCCACTTCCAAGTAAAACTCTTTGTTGTAGTCTGGGTAGACTAAACAAGGGGCTGACTTGATCCTGTTTATAAGAGCGTCCATTGCCTGTTGCTGTTTGTCAGTCCAAACAAATGGTACGTCTTTTTTAAGGAGTTCAGTCAGTGGTTTCGCAAGGTCCGCATAGTTTTCGATGAATTGGTTCGAGTAGTTACACACGCCCAGAAAACTTTGTAGTTCTTTGAGATTGGTGGGGACTTTGAGATTGTCGAGGCCTTGGGTGCGAGTCAGCTGTGGTTGTACTCCGTCTGGACCTACAAGTAGGCCAACGTAGTCCACCTTGGTTCTGCACCATTGGCATTTTGACAGTGATATCTTAGCACCAGCAGTTGTTAGTTGATTCAGAACGTGGTCGATCTCAGCCAAATGTGAGTCCAGTGTTGGCTGCCTCAAAAGGACATCGTCCACGTAAATCAGTGTCCCACGCTCGTGGGCGTCTGGACATGCTTTGTTCAAGAAGATGTTGAACTCTGCAGGTGAGTTAGCGTAGCCAAAGGGACACCTGTTAAAGGTGTATTGACGGCCACCAAAAGTGAAAGCTAGTTTGTACTGGTCCTCGGCGCGCACAGGGATGGTCCAAAAACCAGAGGCGACGTCGAGGGTCGAGAAGTACTTACCATTGGTGACCTTGGGCAGTTCCTGTTGGAGTTGCGTCATAGGCCATCTGGATAAGGGAACTTGTTTGTTTAGCTTTCGGTAGTCTATAGTGAGTCTCCACTTACCATTTGGTTTTAACACCGGCCATAAAGGCGCAGAGTAAGTGCTGTTACAGTATCGGATGATACCTTTTTCTAACAGGTCATTAATGATTTCTCTGATAGGTTGATGTGCTGCCAGAGGAATCTTGTACTGTCTGACAAATGCAGGGGGAGCATTAGGCGGGGTTGGGATGCTCACTGTGTGGAGCGTGGTCAACCCACAATCCATCGAGTCAGTCGAGAATGATTTCTCATATTTTAGAAGAACTTTGCGAAGTTTGTCCCTTTCTTCATCAGTTTTCAGGGCGTCGGCTTGGGCGACCACCTGGTCAATCTGTGAAGCAACTGAGAGGGGTTCTTGTTCTTTGGGGAGCTCCAGTGAGTCCCCTTCAGTGTCGTAAAACCTGTCAACAGGTAGTGCACTGTAAGTTTGGGGGCATAGACTGTCTCCTTTGTTGAAACCGAACCTGCGGACAGTGTCCTGGTCGGACTCAGTGGGGGAGAAAAGAGTTATGGCCTGTGTTGGTTTCGTGAACAAGACTTGCCCCGTGTGTTGACTTGGGATCAAGTTTTCTGGGAGTCCTCCCAGAAATGGAATGCTTAGTTCAAAATCATGAAAATCAGTAGAGATCAACCATCCTAACTGTGTGTTTTTTGGGATCAGTACCTCTTCTGTGCTTGTGTTGCACAC
Organism: Garcialebias charrua; assembly: GCA_038048925.1. Taxonomy (NCBI): domain Eukaryota; kingdom Metazoa; phylum Chordata; class Actinopteri; order Cyprinodontiformes; family Rivulidae; genus Garcialebias; species Garcialebias charrua. The sequence goes on along the minus strand of JBBPBX010044404.1, from coordinate 25,924 downwards.
AGCAACAGTCGTGGTTCTGCAGTCGAGGGTCACGTGGCATGTGGCCTCTATGGACAGTCCCAATTTGAAAAACATAGGAGATGGTTGAAAGTATGCCTGTTTTGTGCTAATAGCTTGTCCTTTCATGATGTGACACATCACTGGCTTGTTCATAACCTGAGGTGGTACCGCAGTGTTATGGCTGTTAGCAATCTGGCAGACCTCTGGAATGGTCTGTCCAGCCTTAAGGTTCTCTGTGGTTAGCACAGGAGAGTCACTTGTGGCTGTGTCTAGTGACCACAGTACATTGTTGTTGATGTCCACTCGGACACCTAATCTTACCAAAATGTCGGAGCCTATGTAGGTTGCATGTGGTAAGTTCGGGACCACGAGGAACGGGTGATCCAGTTCTCGTTGGTTCCAGAGCAGTTTCAGGTCAATGATCCCTTTTGCGGTCATTACCTGTTTATCGTTGGGGTCTGACGAAAAGCGGAAAGCCTTTTTGTTCATTTCTAGACCCAACTGTTTTTTAACCAAGGTTCCATAGAAAGCTTGGCTGATCGCTGATTTCTCCGTCCAAGGAGACAGAACAGCATCATCGGTGTGGGATCCTTGGATCTCAACACCTTTGACTACCTGTGGTAGGTAGTGTTCAGTGAGTGCTGACTGTTTCAGCTCGCAGAGGAGGCTCTCTTGTTGGGCCTTTTCTGCCTCACCTGTTGCTGAAGGTTCACTTACCGGGATTGTGCTCTCGTTGGAGGATCCCTTTGTGCCTTCCGCGGTACCTGCTGTTAGACAGTCAGTGTCACCTTGTGTAGGCATATCGATTGGCAGTGGTTGGCTCACTCTGGTCCACATTGTCTGATCGCCATAATCTATAATCGCGTCGAAGCGGTTTATAAAGTCTTGGCCGACCAAAAATGGGAATGAGTCAACGGCGGACACGTGTACCGGGTGGTATAGCGTCATTTCACCAATCTGCATATGAACCATGGCTATAGCTGTTAGGGTTGTTCTCGTCTCTGAGAGTCCCTGCAATACTACAGCACATTCTTTGAGGGGTATTTCCCTGTCAACACCGCTAGCGGCTATCCGTAGCTCCTTCAACAGTGTGGGAGACATAATGGTTATGTCAGCCCCACCATCCAGGAGGGCCTCTTCTGTGAGGACCCCTTCTAAAGTGATTGACAGGTAAGCCTTCTTAGCGGGCCCCTTCCTGATAATGTTACACAGGAACCTATCAGGTTTTTTCCGACGTTTGTTACGTCTACCATTGTCTGTGTGATTTTCATTCACCTGTACTGGTAGTGCAGTCACACATGGGTCTGAGTGATCGGTCTGTGACGAGTCATTGTCTTTGGTGAGTGAGCTTTCCCCCCCTTTTTCTGATGAGGGGCTCTCGGACTCTGTAACAATGATGTCATGGTTACAATCAACGTCTTGTTGACTGTCTGTACCCTGATTGTCAGCATCCTGACCATCAGTATCTTGGTGACTGTCAGCAATTGTGGCATTGCTGTTATTTGTGTGTTCTGAGTCACTATCAATGATAGTGCTACACATTACTCCAGGTTTGTTTTCCTTGTTTGTTTTTTTCAAACTTTCTAACAACCGACGTATGTTCTCCATCTCTTCTGAGGACAGAGGTTTAGGGCCTTTTTTCTGGAACTTCTGTGGGTTTTTCCTCGCCCCAGACTGTTCAGTTTGAGGTGCAGGAGCTGGCGCATTGCTCGGGGGTCCCCTCTGGGACCACCCTCTTTCATATGAGTCACCTTGGGACCCATATTTCTTTTTCTTTTGGAACGCCCCCCTTTTTTGATGATGGGGTTCTTCCTCTTGATGCGGCCTGTACCACTTAGGGTCTCTGGACCCCTTTTGGTCTTTGTTCCAGCGGACACCTTCATTTTGCGGTCTGTCAGGTTGGAAATTTTGTTTATTCTCGCCTTCCTTAAAAGAGTGAGCTGGCGCTCTTGCTCCTTCAAGGTCTAGCGTTTGGTATTTGACCTTTTCACCTGGATACACTTCTACTGGTTTCTTGTGTCGCTTGTATGTTTCAAAAACACGTATAGCGCACTCCTTTAATTCACGCATGGTTTTTTCTCTGTAGTCGGCCATGAGGTTGGCCGTTGAACCAATCTCTGAATATAGATTGTTCATAAAAAGAAACTTAAAATCACGTTCATCCTCCATCCCTGGCTCATTCCGATCACCAAAAAAGGCTTCGAAAAGTCTGTCATAATATGGGATTGGATGTTCATTCTGCCCCTGAGTGATTTTCAATGCGGCTTGGTAGCCAACGTCTCCCATGCGAGGAGCATATTCTTGCAGTAGAGTTTCGCAGAAAAGTTTGTAATCCTTCAAAATTGCGACTGGTTGACGCGCAATGAAGTGCTGCACTTTCCTGTTTGTGGTGAGTTTGATCAAACTGATTTTATCGTCAACCGTAGCGTTCGGATAGCATGCCAGTTTAAACTCAATGTCTTTCAGATAGGTATCGGTTTCAGTTGAACCATATTGCCCTGGCTCAAAACGTTGAACGAACTGGGAAATTTTATGGAGTCGTTCTATTGGGACAGCGAATTGAGAGCCATTAATAGTGATATACCCACCCGTCTGCGCACCAGGTACACCTGTAGACATGGGGTACGTAGGTACCTGCCATTGGGTTGTCCCAGCAAATGTCTGTTGAGGTGGAGGTGGGGGTGGTGGATCGGGCATGGGCGGGGGCGGTGGAGGAGGGAGTGGGTCATCAGGTATGGGAGGGGGCGGCGGAGGCGGTGGATTCTCAAGGTGTTTACTCATGAGATCCAAACATTTTCTCTCTTCTTCAAAGAGTTTGTTCATTGCTGATGCACGCTCTATTCTACAACTGTTCAGTTGGACTCTTAACCCATCATTTTCACGTTGTAACATCATGTGCTGTTCTTGTGATTTTCTATAATCATCTTGCAGCCTTGTGTACCGTAGTGATAATGATTCCAGGGTGTCCGTGCATTTGTCCAGCGCGTCCCGTGCCTCCTCACAATCCGCCTGAAGCGACTTGTATTGATGGTAATACTTATCCCTCTCCACCACACATTTTTCCAACTCACCTTGTGATTGGTCAAAATCCCTTTTTAACACTGTGCATTCTTCGTAGAGACTACGCGCTTGTTCAGCGCTGCCCATACTCGACTGTGTTAAACTCTTTACCTCCTGCTGTAAAGTGGCAACCTCCATTTGTGCTGTTAAACATGATGTAGAGACAGCCCGGCGTACAGCAGTTTCAAAGTCTAGCTTGGCCTTTAACAGAAGGCTCAATTTAGCCAAACGTTTATCTCTGTCTGCTTTCTTTTCAGCCGTTGTGGTTCCAGCTGTTACAGTTTTTAATGCTCTGTCCACATCTGCTTCCTCCATCAACTGTGTCTCTTCATGATAGTTTGTGATGGACCCTGTGAGTGAAAATAAGGCATGTTCGATCCAATCTGCTTTGGTCGGGTCGTGGCCTTCAGTTGGCACAGGCTGCCCCGTATCAGTGGTGTTAGGGGTCTCACCCTCTGCGCCTGCCATCTTTTATCTGGAATTTCAGTGAAAATCAAAATAAAAGATGCTCTGTATTCGTTATTCTAAACTTTTCACTATTTGAAATAAACAGGAAAGTTTAAATGTGCACAGGATAACTGTGGAAGGTGATGTGTCAGAGAAAAGGAAGAGAAAGGAAAAAAAATTCAGTTATCTGGAGTGAAAACTGTACTTTTGTTTGTTATTTTAAATTCTTTTGTATTTAAAATAAGCAAAAATGTTTGTCTGTACCTCTGTTATTCTAAATATTTTATTTAAAATAAACAGGAGCTATTGTTTGTGTACAGAACAAATTTAAAAGCTGGTAATTCACCATAAAAATGCTGACTTTTTTATGATGTTTTTGAGAAAACTCATCTGTCAACGTCTTTTAACCAACAGGGGGCAGCTTCGAGACTTAATGTTATCACGAAGAGACTGATTTTGTTTATTCAGTATTTAAACTAAAAACAACCTTTTCAGAATTAGTTTCTAGTGTGTCAGTGATAAACGCTCGAACCACGTTCTTGTCAGAGACAAATCTATGTTGTTAGACAGTTTAGATGGCTTTAAATGAGTGTTTAAACTCTCAGTGAAATCTCCGTTTGTCCTGTGAGTGTGTGAACTGCTTGTCACCCGAAGTGCACCTGGAAATGACGACACAAATAGGCGGGTCGACGCAGCGCGTCACCAGCTTCCGTTGAGCGAGGCGGAGCTCGCTAAACAGATACGTGACGTCAACCAATCAATCACAGCGTTTGTAGTTCATTCCAAGCATTCATGGTGAATGTAGTTTCTTACCTTCGACCAATGCAGTACCGGAAATGACGACAAAGTGGGTTGGTCGCAACGGCGTGCGTTCCCACTACAGCGAATCAGCGCTCGCTACGAGTGATTGACAGCTCACAGCTCTCGTTTTATCCAATCACAGCTCATAAACAAACGTGTACACGTAGCCTTTAACGCTACCTATTAGCACAATAGAACGCAACTTTACAGACCCTTAAAACAACTCAAACGCTTCAAATTAACTTCCCAAAATTCTGAAACGTGGCAATCACAATTAAAACAGGCACGACTTAGCTACGCTCAGTAACCCAGCACTGCAGCTGCAGAACAAACACGGACTCGCTCGGAGCCACTTAAAGGTCGGTTCCGGTCCACTTTTTAATGGAGCAGGAAACGGGTCTGACAGAACCCAGCCGACAACGTTCTAACAGTAATATGCTTTTTCGACCTGCTCTAACATGCAAAAATACCACACACAGCAATCTTGTAGATGTTAACAGCTTTTCAGGCAGTTTGACTCGGCGGTCAACAAAGCTTTGTACCGGAGTCTGTGCGTGAACTGGGCCGAACGGAACCAGAACCCCCCCATAGACCACGGGCTGACAACTTCACCTAAAAGCTTCCCACAGCGTGTTAATGAGTTGAACAATAACAATCTCTCAGCTTCAAATGATAAAAACATGCAGAATCTGCCTGTCTTGAAAGTTGCCATAACTCTGGACGTGGGTGTGGAAGCTGTCCACGCGTCTGAGTCAGCAGGTCCCTGTGAGAGGGTAATTGCCATGGTATCCCTGTGAAGGAAACATGAGGGAGACCATATATTGTGTCTTTAAACACATATAGTGCCACCCAGATGTAACTAAAGGATTTTAACAGGGGTCAGTATTAAGCTGACCTCTTTATCCTTAATTAACTTACTTATTCAGATTGAATAGTAATTTCACGGATTCTTTTCTTTTTCAGTTTACCCAATATTTCTGTGATCTTTATGATGGATAAATAAACAGAGCTATAGAGTGACAATGGACACGTTAACTTAGTTGGTATGCCAGGCGACACTACCATTTATTTAAAATAAATCACTAAATTAACACCATTACACTTGATTGATATGATTTCACTTTCTTTCAATTTAATACGTCAGCACACTTAAATTCAACACAACAGACTTCAATACTGGATGTTAAACATATTTAGTCTGTGGGCTCTTTAGCTTAAAATAGTTTCCAGCTTAGATTGAGAGAAAAAGATAGGAGGAAGATGGTTTAAAGGAAATTATCTTGAGCATGTTACCAAAGTGACACTTCTCATCAGATTTCTGCTAAAATCCAGGTACGTTTGTAAACAGCTCTTTACCTTCCGACGACGAGTCTGATAAAGAGATGGCACCAGCCTGTAAGATGCACAGTCCTTCAGGCCCAGTTCGTCTGAACTGGTCATTCGTTTACGTTTCCAACGTCTCCTGGGTTCCGCTTGGTCATCAGAAAATACACGTAGTCCCCGATTTACAAGCGAGATCCGTTACAACGAGGCGCTCGTAAACCGGAAATCTCGTAATTTGGAACGGCCGCCATTTCTCTCGTAAATCCGGAATTTCGCTCGTAAATTGGAACGGTTTTCGCTAGCGCGACTAAAAACACTCTATTTTCATCTAAAAACTACTTTTGAGTGCATAAAAATGATCGGAAACGTGTGTCTATATGCTTAACTAACTAACTGTGGTGAAAAAACACATGAAAACTCAGTATTTTTTTCGTTTTTTCCAAAAATTCGCAGCTCGTAAGTCTGGAACCTCGCAGATCAGAGCGCTCGTAAATCGGGGACTACCTGTATGTCAGCTCCTGGCCTCTGACTTCAAGATAAGCTTATTCCAGGAAGGAATAAAAAAAGTTTTGAGCTTACGCTCGTTCGAAGTGGATTCATAACAGCATGTTATACAATCCTTAGCTGAATGACTGTCCTTGGCGGGTGACAGGCATTCATTCAGCTCTTTGGGACGTCTTCATGTCTTTGAAGCTCCCAGAAACTCTGACGTTCCAGCAACAGCTTAGAACTTAAAAAAGGATCAAAGAGAGGAGTGAGGCTTGTCTCTTTTTCATTGGTCCGTGGACCAGTCGAGCAGTTCACTTTTTTATCGCGACCCAAGGTTACAGCCAGCAGCAGAGGGAAATGTTTAGGAAAAGACAGATAAAGCTGGAGCCCTGCTCATGAAAAACAACGGATTAACTGTCTTCTGACTTTCTAAACAAAACCATCTGGTCTCTCTGACCCGAGACTTCAACTTTAACACAGCAGTGAACACCGTTTAACTCTTACAGAATAACACAGCTTAAAAGCACGCATCATGAAAATGACAAAAGTTATTCTTTTGATCACATCAGCCTAAAATCAAAGATAGAAATAGTCTCTTTTGGTGACTATGTTCTCAGATTACAGCTAATGGAATGATTTTGTGGTAAATGTCTTGCTTTACTGAGAGGTCAGTAAAGGTCATCACTGGACAGTTCAAAAACCTTAGTTTGACCCTGGGTAGGTCCACTACACCTGATAACATTGAGATCAACTCCGGGAACCAAGTTTTCTGTGGCCATCTGTGGGCTTATGTGCATCAGGGAGAGGGCTCCTTGGCGTACCCGTTCCAATGTCGCCCCGATCAGAGGGACAGGTGGAAAGGCATAGTAGAGCTCCCCTGCTGGCCAATCATGTACCAGAGCATCCATACTCAATGGAGTGTCTGCTTCCCTCAAGGAGAAGTAGAGGTCACAGTGTGAGCTAGCCCTGCAAGCAAACAGGTCCACAGAGGCTCTCCCAAATCGTGACCAGACCTGTTCCACAATCCGTGGGTTCAGGTTCCATTCTGACGCCAAAAGAGGTCCTCTTGTGAGGGCGGCTGCTCCAAAATTTAGTTGACCAGGGACATGAGTCGCCCTAAGTGACAATATTCTTGGAGCACACCATGTGAGCATCCTCTGCGCCAGTCCGAGGAGGACCTGGGACCTTGTCCCTCCCTCTCTGTTGATGAAGGACACTGTTGTCCTGTTATCTGATTTCACCAGGATATGTTGTCCAGCAATCAGACCTTTGTTGAAGAAGTATTTTATTGACAGGAATACGGCCAGCAACTCCAGGAAGTTGATATGTAATCTCGCTTCCTGCTCATTCCAAAAGCCGCGGGCATTCTGACTTCTACAGATCATCTCCCATCCTGTTTTTGAGGCGTCCGTCGTGATGACCACACGAGAAGCAGTGGTGGAGAAAGTACTCAAACACTGTACTTAAGTAAAAGTACAAATAAACAGACAAAAATGTACTCTAGTAAAAGTAGAAGTACCATATTAATATTTTTACTTAAGTAAAAGTAAATAAGTACTTGCTTTTAAAAATACTTAAAGTATTAAAGTAAAAGTACTTGCTGAATGTATTAACTAATGCAATGGTCTACAATACCATTAAGTGTGCGTACTGTATGCATATTTTCTGTAATACATTAATAGTGTTGAGCCATTTTAATGAACAATGCTGCAGATAATGCATGTTTTTATTGTGTTTACTCTGTGACACAGTTCACACTTGGACTTTTGATTCTGTGTGTCAGAATTTCAGTGATGAGTTAAATACCATTAAGCAAAATAAGAAAGAGGAATGATTATACCTTTGAAAGTTTTTATTTAACACAAAATAAAACCAATGTGTCATTTTAACTGCAGTAAACACATTTAAGTAAAAGTTGTCTGTTTGAAAAAAGGAGCATTAGACACAACTAACAAAGGAATAGATCACTTCAACTCGTTTGTCATCAACTCTAGTTAAAATATTGTCTAGTCAATCTTGTAATGGATCAACAATGAACAATACTTTAACTTCCTGACAACATTTTCAAAACTTGGACCTGAGTGTCGAGACATTTGGAGAAATCTCTTGTCTCCTAACATCCCATGAACTGACACATTTTAATATTGCAGCAAGAATTTCTTGTTCAAGTTCAGAAGAAGTTGGTTTTCAAAGTTTTTGAGTCCATGTCTGGCTCTTTAGGGAGAGAGAATCTGTCCTGCTGTACTGAACAGTCTTTCAATAGTCTTTCAATAATATTTCAATAGTCTTTCAATAATATTTCAATAAAGCCATGGGTGTTGTGTATCTTCTGGATGAATCTTTGTGGTGGAATCCATTTTGTGTGTGTTAGTGGTGCTGTGGGTGCTCCCAGCTAAATGACTTATACACAAGAATATACATCATTGGTCCAGCTCTTCTTGAAGGCAGGTCTAATGTTACCTGTCCACTTTGCAGTGATTCAATGGACCAACTCCCCTCTCAACATCAGTTACTTTCAAACTAACGACAAATCAAAAAGTTGCAACGTGAATGTAACTTGTAACTCAACACATTATAGAAATGTAGTGTAGTAGAAAGTACAGATACTTCATGTAAAATGTAGTGCAGTAAAAGTAAAAGTACCCACATTTAATTCTACTTAAGTAAAGTACAGATACATGAAAAATATACTTAAGTACAGTAACAAAGTATTTGTACTTAGTTACATCCCACCACTGACGAGAAGACACCCTTCCCAGTGAGACCCCTTCCGTGAAAATGAACAGATGTCTCCAGGGTTCCAGGGCCTCCAGGCACTCTGAATCTATCCTAACCTTTCCTGCTTGATTAGGCTGGTTGGGTTGTATTCGTTGGTTTAGCCATACTTGTATGGGCCGCATTTTCAGTAATGCGTGTGGCACACAGGGAATGGCTGCTGCCAAGAGGCCTAAAAGGCGTTGGCAGGTTTTTACAGGGACCCGTTGGTCTAGTTTAAATCTTTCCAGGCAACGGCGAATGAAGGAAACTCGTTCCTTCGAGAGCCATGCTCTGTACTGGACAGTGTTGATCCGTACTCCCCAAAATACGGTAACCCGTGATGGAGTCAAATAGCTTTTTTGTAGGTTTATGACAAAACCGAGAGACTCCAGGTGAGAAATCACCTTATAGGAGTGTGACTGGGCCTGCTTTCTGCTTTCAGCCAGAATCAGCAGGTCATCCAAGTAATTCATGACCCTGAGTCCTTGATTCCTAAGAGGGGTCAGGGCTGCATCCAGACATTTAGTAAATGTATGCGGAGCAGTCTTTTAACCGAAGGGTAAAGCTTTGAATTCATAAGCGTTTCCCTGGAAGGCAAAGCGGAAGAACTTTCTGTGTTTCTTCCACATGCCTATATGAAAATAGGCATCTTTTAAATCCATTGTACACGGGTAGTCTACAGGTCTCACAGACTGGAGAACTTGCCGTAGTGTAAGCATCTTGAACTTAAATGTTTTAATCCTCTTGTTGAGAGTCCTGAGATCCAGAATCGGTCTCAGGGAATGATCCTTTTTGGGCACCAGGAAGTACTTGCTGTAATGACCCGAGCGTAGTTTGCGTCCTGAGACCAAACTAATCACTCCCTTTTTCCTCCCTTAGCACGTGTGCCCGTGTAGGGTTGATCTTAGATTGCAGCACCCCTATGAAGCGGGGCAGTCTTTTTGAGAACTGCAACTTGATCCCGTGACATATCGTTGTCATGACCCAATCATTTGGTAGACACGCCTTCCAGGTCTGCGCATGCACGTTGAGCCTTGAGGGCACGTTGAATTGTTGCTCGTCATGTTTTAGCGCCGGAGAGGTGACCTTTGACCCCTCTTGCGCTCTTTTGAGCAGGTTGGTCGGCCCGACAGAAGATATTGCGAGATCTGACCGTCTCTGGCAGAGCTTGTGTATCTCGCTGTGGTTCATAGTTTGACCACATGGTTTGTTTATAAAAATGGAACTCGAGTCAAGAACCAGGGCAGTCTGTGCTTTGGTACTTTTATTTTTGTACATGTCTGAAACAGTGTTTGTTTTGTTTACACATGCAATAATCGAGTCATGTTATGTGCGAGCACACATGCCACTCGCTCCTCATAGTTTTTTTACAAGGGGAGACTGGGCTCATGAAGTTAGGTTCCCATACCACGTAAGCAGGCAAACCTGTAAAATTATCAGTTTGTCCTGTTTCATCAGGTCCGAGTCTGCTTTCCACATGGGGTCACTGAAGAGGTCCTCGGCTGGTACTGGAAAGTTTCACCGTCACCAGTGGGTCTATTCCGTGGGAGGCCACGCGTGTCTCCCTTTGGGGGTGCAAAGTTTTTTCTTGGCAACCCCTCGCGAAGTGCTTCTGCCTGTTTGCGTCTTTGTTCCAGTCTGGCCTGGATGCATTCCAGGGCTCCCCCGAAGAGTCCCCTTGACTCGATCAGGTGCTAGAGGAAAGTGGACCTCTGGTTTTCTGGGAGGTCCGACAATGTTAGCCAAAGATGGCGCTGGGCGACAACTATTTCCGCCATTGCCTTGTCTTTGGAAATGGCTATTGTCCCCATCATGCGGAGCACGAGGTCAGAGCATGGCGGACCTCCTCCATGGCTTCCGTTACGGTCTGCTCGTCTTTTGTTACCTGGATATCTTGCAGTTTTTCTGCCAGGTACGCCTGCACCATGGTTAGGGTTGGGCATCGAGAATCTAGAATCGTTCGGAACCGGGACTAACTGTCCTGTTTTCCCGGAATCGTTCAAAATATTAATTTGCGATTCCTATTTTCGATGCTAGTTAGCCGACCGGAAGTAGCCGCCACCGAAAACCAACGAAGAAGAATTCACCGGAAGTGTGCATTCCGCGATTGAAAGCTTACTAATTAATAAAATGACCAGTCAGGTCAGTGCAGCACTTGCAATAATTTTATATCATGCAAAGGATGGTGGAGAAGTAAAATAGTGTCCCGTCTTTGACGCGCTCCACCGGATTATTTTCGCTTCGTATCCGACCGGAAGTACAGAGTGGTCCGTCTGCAAAACGCTCCGCCGAACTTTTCGCCAATCGCTACCTCTTCGGCTCCAACAGGTAAATAAATAAACTATGAACTACATCTCATACCAACATTAAGGCAGCTAACAAGTTATACTCCGCTTAAAGCGGTAAGTCAGCTCAAATACAAACACGATGCTAACGTTAGCTTGTATTTTTTTCTTCTTAGACAAACGACCTGAAATGGCTTCAGTGTTCACCACCAGTGACTGTCCAAGGTAAAAACGTCAGTGTTAACTGAATGAAGAGTGCCACAGAACTGTTACAGCATATGTTGTGAAAAGGTTGCATCCCTTTTCAGATGTGAATTCAACCATGGATTGCACATTGCACTCAAATCCAACACTTATTAACATTCTTAATCCATTTAAAGTTCTCTGTGTCTTTTAAAATGTTTTAATGTCTCTAGTTTTCATTATTATATAATTTCTGTTTATGTTCTCTTCCATTCCATTATGAGTGAATGTCACAGTTTGAAGAATTATTGAATAGGTTAGTTAGGCAATAACAACAGAGCTAATAATTGTACACATTCTCAGTCTTAAAAATGATTTAATAATCTCTTTTTACTGATAAAACTGATAAACCTGTTGTTTGTTTAGGAACTTCCTGCAGTCTGTCCAGAAAGTCTCCACTGGAGGAGCGTTTTGCTGAGGAAGAGGCACAACATAATGTCACAGCTCCATGTCCATGAAGAAACAAATAGAGGGAGGGCTGCAGATACCAGGACATCCCACCAGCTGTTCTGTCTGAGGATCCTGCTGCTGGTGGAACCAGGTTAGCCCATCAGTGGGAGTTCAGTAACATGACTGCAGCATCAGACACTGGACAATATTATATGTATAATAATAATAATAATATATGTTGGTGAGCCCATGTTGGCTCTAATCTGCCCTGTGAGAAATTCATAGTAAATGTAACAAAAAGGAAAAAGTTCATAGCATTAAATTCAAACAGAAGTTCAAACTATTTCATCCTGAAATAACTCTGGCTAACTACTGTAGCTTTTTTATAACATGGAGTTAAACTCAAAGTAGTCTCCTCAGATAAATAGTGTTACCATTATTTTTATATTAAAGTTTCTGTTAACTTATTATTTTTATATTTGATTGCTTCTGTTCAGTGCCCTGAGACCACTTCTGTTGTGACTTGGAGCTATATAGTATAAATAAACTGAACTGAATTGAATTGACACGTCTTTTTGTAACCCCGCCTACAAAAAGAATCGGAACCGAGAATCGAAAAGAATCGGAATCGAAACGAAGAATCGGAATCGGAACCGGAATCGCTCAAATTCAAACGATGCCCAACCCTAACCATGGTCGATGCATTCATTGCGCGACCCGCGAGGACCTGAGCCTTGTAGTACTTCTCGAGTTGTTTCTCCGAAGCGCGGCAGGCCCTGCTGGGTAGCGCTGGTTTCGTCCCTGTGGCTGTAGGGGCCAGGTGAGCCACCAGAGTCTCCTCTATCAGGGGTGCGTTGGTGAGGCCCGTTGTCTCCATTCCTTCAACGTCAAGGAGTCGGGATAATGGCAGCATGATGGAAGCTCCGGGTTCCGCCCAGGAGCGTTTGAGCTCCATGAGGAAGTCTTGAAAAATTGGCATTTTCTGTAACGTTGTCGGCTGCTTTACGTACAAGTAGCTTCTTGCTAGCCTCGTAGCCTGTTGGCGAGGCGTGGAGTCTGGCCACGTGACCTGCAGGGCACCCGCCGCTTTATGACACAGGTCGAACAGAGCAGGTACCGACAAGTCCGGTTCCGGAAGGATTTGCGTCAGGTTCTGGGAGGAATCCACAGTTTCTCCTTTGTGACCATATTTGGCATCTTGGTCGGACACTTCAGGCGTCGAGTCCTCGGCGGCAACTGAGGAGTCCGACATGTTGTCCTCTCCGACTCGGCCGTTGCATTCCAGGTCCACGTTTTCGGGCTCTGGTTCAGGAGCGAGCACTTTAGTGTGACGTGTGACCTTCAGCGCCGCGTTCCTAACCATGGATTTGGCCACCGCGTCAGCCCGTCATTTCCTCACTACTGCCGACATTCGACGGCAGTGAGAGCAGGAGTCTGGGAATTTTAGCGCTTTCCTCGTGTGCAGAACCTTTAGGCAGACAGAACAGGCCTTGTGGGTGTCCGTCGCCAAGAGGGAGTAGCCGCAGCCGCTGGGGCATGGGCGCGAGCGAGGACTCGTCGTCCTGGTTTTCCTCCTCCTTGTCCTCCGTTTTCCCTTCTCTGGAGCGAGAAGCGTCAAAGTTGTTCCTAGTTTTCTTTTGTTCGAAGCCGTCTTCTCCGTCGTCTTGCTTTCGCTGGTTAGCCTGCTAATGATTAGCAGGAGGTTGTGACGCAGTTAGCGCCGTCGAGCAAAACAGCTGCGGAAAAGAAGAAAACTTTGAAGGTGAGTAGAAAAATGCTGGACTAGCTTTCACCAGCCCAGTAATACGCAGGAAAATTTCTTAGTACGCTCAGTGTAGGGAGCAAGCTCACCTCAGTCGAGCGATGCGACAACAGAGAAGTCCCACGAAGTTCAGGTGTTAAGCGAGGTGAAGGGCAAAAAAGAGAAAGATGGAGGGGCGCAAGCCACTTAAGTACCCAGAGGGCGGGTCCTCTGGTGCGGCGGTGACACCCCTAGCCGTAAAGGCGCGAGTATATTCCTTCAGGTAATTGCGCGGGGGCACAATCCCCATAGCAAGTATGTTGCACCGAGAGACCAGACTGAAAGGGAACTGGAAGGATCCAAGGAAGAGCACAAATGAGCCAGGGCTTGAGAATGCACAGAGGATTTACAGGTTAGAAACTCTTAGCATGGACAATTTGTCTGTAGAGGCTATCACAGATTTACCCACAAGGCTTCAGTGATCCAGTGTTTGCTGGTCCACATGAGCTTAAGAGCAGTGTCTCGCCATCAGGATCAGGAACAGGTGTGAGTATTAGGCTCCGCCCTGCCGCTTTGGAACTGCCCAGCTGGCATTTTGACGTCTAGTCACCGTTGAATCAACATCTGACGGTCGTGTTGGATAACCGTTGAATTTTGTGTTGATTTTGCAAATCTAATCAACGTTGAAGTAGCAACATCATTTCTACGTCAGATTTCTCAACATAGGTGAATTTGCCAACGTTTATTCAATATTGATTTTGGTTTAGATTTTGCAAATCTAATCAACGTTGAGGTAGCAACGCCATTTCCACGTCAGATTTCTCAACATATTAAGTCCTGCATTTTAACAGTTTGACACAAAAATACATTTTGATCACTGTTTCAAGTATTGAGGTGCTGATGTGATCTCATCATATAACAGTGCCACCCTAATTGGACTTGTCTATTTTCACTATGAACATAGCAATCACAAAAATGTCTGAAAAATAATTTAATCTACATTACATGTTTACAACACAGTCAGCTAGGAAGAATCCAACAGAGACCAGAAATTTAGAAAACTGCTTTATTGTCTTAGACAATAATAATTTAAAAAAATGGCCCAAACATTGGGCAACACTGAAAGGAATTCTTGTCCATTTCTGCTTTTAAAGCACTTAAATCAATTTTAAATATTTATATACAGATTTCCTGTAAAATCAAAAAGATAAAGAAGATGTGGGCACTCAGCCTGGGTACAGCTGCTACTGGACCCCACGGGTGTCTTTGGTGAACCTGTAGCCAGGACGCGTCTCATACCCAGGAAAGGGACTGCCTGTCTTGGCCAAGGCTGACTGATCTGTTTAAAAAATAAACACAAAAGAAGAACATTTCTACAGCAGCTATTGTAAATGGTGGTATAATTTTAAGCAGTGGGAATGATAATTTTGCACCACAATTTTTAGCTTAACTGGGGCGAAAAAAGAAATATGAACATGTGACATTTGCTGAAGTCAGTAAAAGTTGTTCAGACTAAGCAACGTGCTGCATTTATACTGTCAATATTATACTTTTGACCACAATTTACCTTTGTCCACGAGAGGAAGACCTCGACCTCCAACGCCGCCTCTGAGAAAGGGACTGTCTTGGCCAGGTCTGACTGATCTGTTTAAAGCATGCAACAGCAAAATTGGTACACATCGCATCGTGAGTTAGATGAATTGTTACATCTCTAATTTTGATCATATTTAAATTAAATACCTTTGATCATTAGAAAGAGACTCAGAGGGACTCCTGCTACCATTGCATCCCAAGATTTGAGATTGAGTGCTTGAGGGGATGTCCATCGGGGTTCTTTCTGCATTTTAGAGGGTTTAAACATAAGTGTTAATATGTCAAAAATGTAAATTACTTTACACAAGGTTTCCAAGTACCCCAAGGGGTACGTGTACCCCCATTTGAGATACAGTGGAATACTAAACTTAAAAATATTTGATACTCAAAGACAAAACGGGTCTCACACAAATACATACCAAAATGAGCATTTGTCGTTTGTGGAGGAGTAGGCAGTATAGGGGATAATTAAGTTTTATCGTTTAATGTTAAACATATTTCTGAGACATTTTAGGCTTAGTGGCCTAACAGAGCAGACAAAAACATTAACACTAACACTGGACTGTTGTCTGCTAAATGAGGTGGTTGAAAAAAAAAGAGCTGGAGTTTAATGTTTTTGTCTGCTCTGTTAGGCACTGTTTCTCAAATGGGGGTACACGTACCTTCTCTGACCCCGGTCTCTATGCGTGTGTGTTGGTCTGCTGAAGGCGTGGACAGATGCAGCAGAGGCCCCGCTCCCGGAAGGAAGTCGTTGTTTGGGTCCTCAGCGTAGATACGAGCCTCAAACGAGTGGCCCCTCAGGGTTATGTCGTCCTGGAGGGGCAGGGCAGGGGCTCCCCTGCTGCCACCTGGAAGAGATTTTTATTACAAAATAAACTAAACTTTTAGTATAAGTTATGGTTTCCAGAGAGTTTTCAGCTCTCCGTCTCACCCTGAGCTGCCACTCCACCAGGTCGGTTCCAGTGATCATCTCGGTGACGGGATGCTCCACCTGCAGCCTCGTGTTCATCTCCATGAAGTAGAAGTTGTGCTGAGCGTCCATTACAAACTCCACAGTACCTGCAGGAATGGATCACAACATTTGTAGTGGGTGTGTGTAATAAGTCGCTGTGGTGGGAGGAGTTTAGCTTTGCGTGTCTTCACCTGCTCCAACGTAGCTCACGGCTTTAGCTGCTCTGACAGCTGCCTCTCCAAGTTTCCTCCGAACCTCAGGGCTTATCCCAGGCTGAGAAAGTCCAGGTGGAAATACTGTATGGAGGAAGGTAAAGGATAAACATGTTCACAAGTGTCTATAAAACATATCCACATAATTTAAACCTCAGGTGAAGAAGGTGCTGGTAACCTGTTGTGATTCATGAAAAAAGCTTCAAAACAAAATGCTTCGCTTTTGAAGCCTCACTGACCACAAAAAGCTGCCTGCAGTTAAATCCCTAAGTTGCTACAATCTTAAGGGAACAGAGATTTTTGTAAAACCACAGTACAAAACCAGATTAAAAGGGACGATCTACTTCAATACAGGGAATTGGATTGTGGAATGGTTTGGAAAATGATGTAAAAAAAAAAAAAAGCTAATTCAATGTTTATGTTTAAGAGAATGATCAAAACTAAATTGTTGAAAAAACACATAAATTAGTTAAATGTGAAATGTACTAGAAATTGAAAATTGGGATGAGTTATTCATTTTGTTCTGTTATTTATAGATGATTATTGTTTGAATTGATTTTTCAATTGATTGTTTTAAAAAAGGGGCAGGTATAATAAGATTCTTCTTCTTTCTGCTACCTTTCATTGTATGTTTTGTTTTCATACAATATGTGAAATTGTTTTGTGTTTTAAATTAAAATAAATAAATAAATCATGTTTTTACTCAAATAATTCACGGGACTAAAAACAAATATTAAGAAGAAAATAATGTCACAATTACACAACGATGGAAGGATTACTTCACAAAAAGTACCTCAACTTCATGTCCGGATCTTTGAATTTAAAATGTCTCATGTGACAAAGATGCTGAATATAAACCCTCTGTTTTGATTAAACCGTGTCAAACGGACATCTGTTTTAAATGTAAACAGCTGTGAACTCCACTCACCCCTGGAGCTTCCTCTATGATCTTCTGATGTCTCTGCTGGACGCTGCAGTCCCTCTCAAACAGATAGACGGCGTTACCGTGCATGTCTCCAAACACTTGAACCTCTACATGTCTGCCAACAACACACAGCGAGACATTTGAAAACTTGCTAGTTCTTCAAAGACCAAATCAAACAGTCCTCTGAGCGTACCTGGGATCCTCTACGAACTTCTCAATAAGCATGACGTCATCATTGAAGGACTTCCTGGCTTCACGTCTCGCTGACTCCAGCTGTTCGATGAAGTCCGAGTCTGACCGGGCGATACGCATTCCCTAAAACACGCAAGGTTCAAATCAAGCTCGTGGAAGTTATGCTATCAAAGTTATTTCAGTTCTTCTCTGTGTCCTTTCACCTTCCCTCCTCCTCCTCCACGGACTGCCTTGATCATCACAGGATAACCAATCTTTGCAGCCTCTGCCTGCAGCCTCTCGTTGGTTTGGTCCTCTCCATGGTAACCACCTGTGATTGGCACCCCAGCAGCTGACATGATGTGTTTGGATGTGCTGAGACAAGAAAAAAAAAACTTGCATTATAACTTTTGGAAAAAAATGTCTACAGTTGCAAAGACGCTCAGTCCTCATCAGAAAAACTCAAAAATATGTGTTTCAGGAAGGCGGGTCACCTCTTGATGCCCATGTCTCGGATGGCTGAAGAAGGCGGTCCGATGAAGATGATTCCTTCCCGTTTACAAGCTTCTGCAAACTCTGTGTTTTCTGACAGGAAGCCATAACCAGGATGGACTGACTGTAAACACAAACGTGTAACGTTTAATGAAGAGAAAGGTGGAAATTATTATTTTTTTAAAGATGGAGGATGAAACGTTCTTTATGACTTTAAGGAAAAAAGTGGCCTGTCTTGTCCTCACATCTGTCCTCACATCTTTGTGTGACCACAGCCAATGCTGACAGATATAAGAGGGGGAACAATGTTTTTTTTGTTTGTTTTTTTAAAGCACATGATTAAAAAAAGTCATTGATCGATGGGCAGTATGGGGGATAAGTTTTATCATTTAATGTTAAACATATTTCTGAGACATTTTAGGCTTAGTGGCCTAACAGAGCAGACCACAAAAACATTAAACTCCAGCTCTTTTTTTCCCAACCACCTCATTCAGCAGACCATCACAAGTACAACAGCCCAGTGTTAGCGCGGGATAGCCAGCTAGCTAGCCCGCGCTAATACTGGACTGCTAGCCCCTACACTACATGCGTTCCGCTCCGGTCCGACCTCCGCAGCAAATACGCACCCAATATATCAATGAGACTGTTTACACACAGCCGCCGTGCGGAGCCAGTGTAGCTAGCTCGGACGGTAGCTAGTAGACGGTAGCATGCGGTCCAAGCTAGCTAGCTAGCTAGCTCGAAAAAAATCTCGAAGCTCGAAATATACAGCTCGAAAATATCGGCACAGCTAGTAAGCCGTTGGTAAATTCTGCTGTTGACTGTATGCCCCCAAAATAATCGTTCAAAGTTTGTCAAGGGTTTATTAACTAATGTGATAGATTTACAAAACTTTACTTACCGTTGTTGCAGCTAAATTCGGCCCGCGCAGCCTCTGTGACCAAGACAATCCACTCCACGCATGCGCACAACGTTCTGTTCTTCTTCTTCTTCTTCTTCTGTGAGGTTTTACGGCAGTTTACAACCTTCCAGTGTATTACCGCCATCTAGTGCGCACACCGTTCACCATACAAAAAAAAAAGAAGAAAAAAAAGTTCCGAAAAGACGCCGGGAGAAAATAAAAAGGAATGAAGAACTCAAACATTAGATTCATAGTTGAGGTTTCAACATTGAATCAGTATTCATGTGTCAACACTTTTCCAACGGTTAATTAATCAACATTGATTGGATGTTGGAACAAGGTTATTTTTCAACCAACATATTCCAGCAAAATCTTTTAGTCACGTTTGTGAAAAATAATGTTGATAATACATACAACTCAAAACTGGTTTATATTTCAAAGGTGAATCCACAGTGAGTTAACAACACCATTTCAATGGTTTGGTGTTCAACATTGTTTTGATGTTGAATGAATGTTTTTTCTTAAACTGACGCTATTTCAACCATATTTAAACGTTTAAAGTCGGTCGAATGCCAGCTGGGTGCAGGAATCAGGAACAACAGCAACAAAACACAGAATCTTCACAGGATTATTGTTTATACGCTGATATAAATTTTTTTTCTTGTATTTAGAGGTTACTGTATATGTCTTGATTCTTAAAACATGTCTCATCCTCCACTCTATGTTCAACTTAACAAGGAAAATTGCAAGTTAATCAGTTTAATTAAGATTAGTAATGGGTTAGGGCTTACAATAAGCAAATTTTCTAAATGCCTACATACTGAAGAACATTTAAATATTTAATATGCAGTGCAAGGGCGGAGTGGCCATCGGGAGATTCGGGAGTTTTCCCGATGGGCAGCGTCATGAATGGGCCGATAGGCGCACGGGGAAAATGATGACGGTTGAATGAATCTGCTCAAAATCGACTTGTCCCTGCCTTTAGGCTGCAGGCTGCAGCCTCTTAAAGGGAGGGAGCGCTGATCGCTTTAAGAGACTGCAGCCTGCAGCCTCTTAAAGCGCTGATCCCTTTAAGAGACTGCGCCGCACAGGGCCGGCAGCTTGGGAGCTACCATTTGATAAAAAACACCCCTGAAAATTCACCGTTGGTTGAGTCCACCCCAGCAGCGAAGCACGTATTTTCTAAAACATCAGCTGATGGAGCAGCGCGGAGTCCAAACTGCTAATTAGCAATAAAAATGGATAGGAAGAGGCCAGGTGGAGCTGAAAAAGTCAGGTTGAAGAAAAGAAAGGAGGAAGCTGCCAAATGTGCAAAGCTTACAGACATTTTTTCAAAGAGACAGAAGAAGCAACAGGTAATGATAAAAATTAAAAACTAGCATAATAAATTAAGCTAATGTCACAACGTTGTACTATGTCACTAAACATGCATGAAAGTCAAGTGGGACCTAAACTGACAGCCTGAGCCTAATTAGAAATAAAAGCAGAAATATATAAATTGACCAATAAATAAATAAACGTCAAAGGACAATTTAAATTAAAAGATAACTTTATCTCATACCCTGATGCATGCTCAATAATCCAGGTAGAAAAATCTAAAAAAGCTAAGTCTGGTCTTCTGGACATTTTTTGCTTTGTTTTGTTTTGTTTTGTTTCTTGAATGTCCAGAAGACCAGACTTAGCTTTTTTAGAACTTTATCTCATGTTTTAAAAATTAATTGACCATCATGTTTTTTTTCCAGCTTAGTTCCAACAAATTATATATTTTAATTCATAATTTTACATTTTACTGTGCTTAAAATACCGGTAGGCCTATATATTTTTTTGTTTTTACTTTTACTCTTAGATGACTTGTGTTATGTAATTAAATGTAATTATTTTTTTAATTTTCCACACAAGTCCTTATTTACGTAATGAGGCAGAAATGCATGAGGTGAAGTGAAAACAGGAAACAGAAAAATGTTAAAGCAACGCATTTAATAGACAAATAAAAATAAACTCATGCATATGCATACATATTGCAACCAATGCCAAACTTGTCTCTGATTTTGCTTGTCTTGACCCTAAAAACTTTTCAGAGATGAGGCTTAAAGGACTCAAGAGCTCAGCACTTCAAGCAACAAGCAAAAATCTGCTTAGATTTGATGAGAGAGCCACAGTGAGTACTTTACACACAGAGCTGTCCAGTCTTGGGATAGGCTGAAAAAGTCCCCTCTGGAAGAGTCCACTGTCAAGATGGTACTGAGATGGAACAGGGTTGAACCAGAGATTGAACTTGAAAGCAGGGCTTGTTCTTCTTGCAGAAACTGTGTTATCTGTGTTTACCTTATATTGACACAGTATAACCTTTTCACAGATGCCTATATAGGGCTGGCATACAAATATTTGTTGTCTCATGTTGCATGTGAAAGCTTCTCTACTCTCAAGTTCATCAAGAATAGACTATGAAGCACACTTAACCAGGAGCATTTGGAGGCATTTATGCTGATGTCCACAGAGAAAGAACTTCTTATGTCCATTGACAATGACAAAGTAACACATATGGTGGCAGAAACTAGTGCACTTCTTAGGCGCTTACTGATGCTGTAGATCACATGTCAAACTCGAGGCCCATGGGCCAAATCTGGTCTCATTGACATTTTATCTGGCCTCAAATTTAATATTTTGAATGTAAAATAGTTTTATGGTTTATCTTTTTGTCACTGTATTTAGTGCAAACTTCTCATGACAGCTGGCCAACGTTCAAGCCAACAAAATTACGTTTTGAGTTTTTCAGTAATCTTTGAGTCTGATATGGAAAGAGCAACAAAGAATTGACTTATCATTTTCTGTTTTTTAAGTCAACTAATTTAGTTTTTTTCCCACCTGATTTGCTGAATTGTAACAAAATGTAACTAAAAATTATAACCAAAAAAAAAGTTGTTGATTGTATTGCAATTAAAAAAATATTATAGGCTACATTTTTGCCAAATATTTTTAAAATGTGAAAAAATGGGCCACTCTTGGCCATTAAACTCCGGGGCTGAAAAGTTGTCCCACTCCGCCCCTGATGCAGTGACAGCCATAGTGTAAAATATTTTTGTAGCCATGTTTCCCAGCAGGACCCATGTACAAACCTAAGCAGCTTGGCCTTACAGTGAATATGTTTTAATGTTCTTAGGGATTTTCATAATTACTTGTTTTTTAAACTATATGGATTAGGACTTGTGTGTGAGATCATAACCAACTTCTCTTGACAAAATTACAAAACAGATTTTTTTTTATCTAGCAAAAGAACAAAAATCAGAAGTACATTGAATTTAAAAGGCTGAAGCTGAGAAAAAGCTGAAATACTTTAAGTAGTTTGCTCACAATCAGAAAAACAAAAGAGAAAAAGTAAAAGTCTTACCAAAAATACAACAATTCCAGTCACTGTGTTTTATGAGTATATATCTATCTATCTATATATATTTATACTTTTTTTTTACCGTGAATCAAGCAAAAATGATCATTAAACATGAGATAAAGGTGGATGGAGTGAGTTAGGTACATTTATTTATTTATTTTGTACTTTATTGAAGTTTCCGCATTATTTTTTCAAACGGTGTCAGATATTTTCAGCCTTATCAGTATTATATTTGATAAACATGATTTATTTGCTTTAGCATAACTAACATTGCAGGATGCCAGTATTTTCTGTAACAAACTCTTTGCATCTCCTGAGTGGCAGGGCAGAAACATTAACACCATCTGACTCTGATGCTGGCTGACTCTGGCATATTTAAGGACATTTGTCTTTCACTTCCGGCACTGGACGGAGCAGCAGCTTCCCTCCTTCCCTCCTTAGTTTTCCTCTCCCTGCTTTGCCACTTTGTCTTGTCTGCAGTTTTTATTTTTTCAGTGCTTGCTCGAACGTAAATTCTTGATGGATCTGGTTTCGTGGGCTGTTGACTCTATTGATAAAAAAATTTCCACGAAGCGTTCCGGTCCTGGGGAACCAGCTTGCCCTTTGCAGTTGTATCCTGCCGGGTATATCATGGATTCCTGGGGCGAATGGAAGATGTTATGCCTGGACGTGCTTTCTGTCGAGGATGTGGAGGATATATTCATAATCGGAATTATAATAGCAGCAGGTGCTCTGCTTTTTGGCTTGTGTGGATTTCTCTTCTATCGGAAAATCAAGAAGACTTCCGAGGTGATCAACGCGCTGACTAAAGGCTCCAGCAGAGCTGAGCGTACTGCCTGTACGCCACTATACGCGCGCATTCTGTGCGCACGCGTTCGCTGGCACAGCTCTGCTTTCGTTCTCGCGTTAAATGCTCGCGTTTTCGCTCCAAATCCTTGTTGTAATTTGAGCAGCTGCACGCAGAGCAGGACAAACTGAGGTCGCTGATTGGTCACTTGCTGACATGCCTACTGAAATGATTGACAGCTCAGGTGAGAGAAGGCATGAGCTAGCCGGCTGCAGCCCGTTGCAGTGTTTCTAAACTTTATAAAAAGTTCTAAGAAATAAAAATAAAAACAGGGAGCGCTTTTCCTGCAGCCCACATCCCACCAAGAAATATTTAAAACCTTGCGCAGCCAGGTAGGACATGAATTCATTAATTTCAGTCATGGAGTGAACGGAGGATTAAGCGATTACTTGACTTTTGGCAAAAAAACTAAAGAAAAGGCCCGATCAGCGATGAAGAAGGTGAATTTAATTCATTTGTGTAACATACAAAACAGACCGGCTCCGGGTAGTTTATTGTGAGACAACGCGCATCGCGTACGCTGTAGTAAAATTTGAGCTTTGCGCGTTCGTGCCCTGCGGGGCTACGCTTTTGCCTCTTCGTACGTACAGCGTAGTGTGGCGTACTGCCTGTACGCTGAGCTCTGCCGGGGGCTTAAGCTTCCTTCTCAGACCAAGTCTGTGATCCGAGCTGTGACATTGATGAACCAGCTGCTTTATGAGCTGAATCGCAAAGTGGAGGCGGCAAAGGACCGCAGACCACCGGTAAGGTTCGGGACTCGTGTGCAGCACCCCGGAGGGTCACATCTGGAGGTTGATTTATAGTTCGGGTCGGTGAAAAGTTTCCCATAATTTGGAGTGTATTGGATTCCAGACAGCCACCTGGACTTCAAGGCCACAGAAAGAACACTGTGAGCCTGCCCTAAAGATAAATCATGCTAATCTAATGGACTCCCTGAGTCAGCCGGGACAGGCTGACAACAAAATCTCCGGAGTGGAGCAACTGAAGAAATTAAGCTTCTGTCGCACCCCCCTCCCCCTCCCCGGAGAACTATTCTGTGTCCTCTGAGTCAGATAAGGCTGGTTGATCACGTCATCATCAGAACTCTGGCTAATCTGAATGGAGCTCATGGACTTGTCTCACTGCTTCGCCCTCAAATGCAAATGTGATTTGTCTTAAATGTGTGCTTGCTGGTAGAGTTTTTTGATGTCTCATATGGTGTCCTGAAATACAAAATGTGATATATATTTTTTGTAATACCAACGCTACTACCCTCATGGCTCTTTCCTTGTTTCACACCTATAACCTTCATCCCGATACGGATGGGAGAGGCCGCGCTGAAAGACAAAATGTGATATAACTTTTTTGTCTCATATGGTGTCCTGATAGCAGCAGCTTCACACACATAGTCCCCTTCAGGATGACTGTGCGTACATGCTGTACTGGTGCAAACTTGTGCAATGTCAATAAAAGTACTCTGACTCTGATTTTGTTCAGTTCTTCTCAGCTGGTGCATTACGCTACCAACCAATACTAGTAACAGCCCTAAAACTCCTATCTAAGATAACAAGACTAACCTGATTATTGCCTTGTAATCCTGTCTCTGTGGTTCCATCCATCCATCCACTTTACTCGCTTCTTCCTGTTTGGGTCAAGGAGGTCACTGGTGCCCATGTCAGCTATCACTGTGCGAGAGGTGGGGGACACTCAGGACAAGTCTCTAGTCCATCACAGGGACACATAGAGACAAATGAGACAAAAAACAATTCACTCTCTCACTCGCACTTAGGGACATTTTAGAGTTACCAATCAGCCTAACATGCATGTTTTTGGTCTGTGGGAGGAAACTGGAAAACCCATACATGGAAAGAGCATGCAAACTCCATCCAGAATGGTCCCAGGCCAGGATTTGAACCTGTGACCTTCTTGCTGAGAGGCAACAACGTACTCATCTGCTCACACAGACTCATGTTTGTGCCGCTGTTGTTAGGCGTATATTTTTTGTACAACTAGTGCTTAGTGTTTTCTTAGTTGAGCCTATTTTATAGTTCATATCTTAGATCGTATTACTGTTCTTCTTTATATTTATATTTTTGTTGGATGTAACTGGGACCCTGTGTGCATAATTTTATTCCACCACATGTACCACATGTGGTGCAAATGACAAATAAAGAAACTTTGACTTTGGACTTTGATATTATCCCTGGACACTGCAAATAAACTCATTTAGCTTTTTATTGAATGATTCAGTTTCTCCATCAGTCTATTTTAGGTACAAGAAGTAATCAATCATGATAAACATAGAAGCTGAAGATGCTGTCATCAAGGAACAGGTTTCAATGGAATGTTTGGGTTCAAGGCCAGAGACAAGACATAAAGGTTATTGTTGGAACACAGTGGGCTCCCCTTATAGACTAGATATGATAAGACATGGATTTTTTAAAACCTGCATAAAACCTTCAAAGCAAGGTCAGGTGGTTTATCATAAGGATGGCAGCATATCAGGTCTTGTGTGGGCACTGTGCAAAGAGTATGATGAGAGGATCAAAGTCTTGGGTGCAAGGGGAAAAATCTATGTGGCAATTACTAAAAGTAGTATCTGGCTTAGCTGTGACTGTTGGAGAGTGGTTAAAAACTTAGAAAATAGTCAATTTTGTGATTACGGTCTCATACATTCTGAGTGTAAGGTGGATGTGATTTTTGAGCAGCCAGTTTTTTGAAAGTCAGGGTCTTTTTCATGTGTACAGCTTGCAAAAGGAATCTAGGCTGTGCTCTTTATTTAGGTGCCCACCTCTATTCGCCTTGCCTCAGATTCCTTTGTACCTACAGTACTTTGGCAGCCACCCCCATATTTAGAATTTAATATCCTGGGGGTACATATTTAAATGATGATAAGCTCATTTGGACCCGTTTGTTGTAATACTCATTCAT
>JBBPBX010044403.1:11517-27476 GCA_038048925.1 Garcialebias charrua | reverse complement strand
TCAATCCAGGGAATTAGATTATGGAATGGCTTGGAGAATGTAGTTAAAAATGCCAAGTCAATGTTTACATTTAAGAAAATGATCAAAATGAATTTAAAAAAATATATATGAAATGACGTAATGTGTATTGTATTAGTTAGAAAATTAGAAAGAGTTAGTCATTTTGTACTGTTGGTGGAAGATTATTATTGTTTAATCTGATTGTTTGAAAAAAGGGGCAGATATAATAAGATTTATTCTTCTTTCTGCTACCTTTCATTTTTTTAATATTTTGTACGTTATCATTTATGGCAGTGTTCCCCAAACCACGCATCCGGCCCGCCCCCACATTTGGTCCGGCCCCCAGAATAGTAAAAAAAAAAATTAATAAAAAAAAATAATAATAACTTTTTTGTTTTTTTTGTTTTTTACAAATGAATACATGTACAGTACTGTACGGTGTTACGGTCACTGACCTCTAAGGGCTCTCTTTTCTTGAGGGAGCCCTCTCTCTCTCCTATTGTTTTTCAGTTCTACCTGGCTGCCACAGGTGAAAAGTGTTTGAGCTCGTCAGCCACCCCATAAAGAGCTTCATGCCAAAGATGTCAGAGGTCCCTAAAACTTAAAGGAAATGAAGAAGGAAACCCAGCAGCCTTGACACTTCAGAACTGCTGGGAGTACAATGAATTTCATAGGAGAGGGTTCGGATGGAAAATAAATACACTTGCAGAATTATATGGAATACAAAATAAAGAGTTTGCTAATAGTAATCCGCTAAGTATTATATCACCCTGGTTATTGCCAGGAGGTAATGTAGACAAGAAACTGCTGATTTGGAAACAAGACTGGAATTATAATGAAATAAGAGGTAAAGTTAGTAGATACATTAAGGAATCGTATTATAATTACTTACACATTTATACTGATGGGTCAAAAAACACGAAGGGAAGAGTGGGTTCAGGGGTCTTCATTCCTGAATTTGATGTATGTATTGTACAAAGAATATCGGATCACTTATCAGTTTACACGGCAGAAACGATGGCAATAATATTTAGTTTAGAATGGATTGAAGAAGTTAGACCAGATAGAGTAGTCATATTCACAGATTCGCTGGCGGTACTAGACAGTATACATTCAAATGCGAACAGTAGGAAGGACCTCATTCTAGAAATTCATCATACATTGTTTAGATTGCAAAGAGGAGGAATTGACGTGCATTTCTGTTGGGTTCCAGCGCATGAAGGTATAGAAGGGAACGAAAGGGCGGACGAACTGGCCAAATCTGCACTGAAGAGGGAATGGATGGTTCAAATTCCATATGGGAAAGGTGAGGGAAAATCAATGATTAAAAAGAAAGAGATGGAGGACTGGCAAAGGAGTTGGGATGAGGATGGGAAAGGAAGACGTTTCTATAGGATTCAGAAATCCGTTATAATGAAGGATATTAGAGGAAGTAAAAGAAGGGATGAAATAATAATTATGAGATTGAGGGTGGGACATACTTGTCTTAATGACACGATGTACATGATGGGGAAGAGGGCTGATGATAAGTGTGGTAACTGTGGAGCAACAGAAAGTGTTGAGCATGTGTTGATGACATGTCCTATGTATTCAGTAGACAGGATGACACTGAAAAGAAGAGTTATGGAGGTGGGAGGAGTATGGAGCTTAGAAGGACTATTGGGAAATGAAGGGGATACGGACAAGACATCAACTGTAAGAAAAGCACTGCTTTTATTTTTACAAAATATTAACATTAAAACGAGAATTTAGGGACTGAGGCCATGGGCTGCACACTCGTGCTCAGTAGGTGGCGGTATGCACCTGTTAGTTGCTTGCAATCCGCCAATAAATCAAAGGAAGAAGAAGAAGAAGAATAAACTTGAAAAAGAAACTTATATTGGAAGTGACCATTTTCCAATAATGATTGAAGTTGGATTAGATAGGCAAGAGGATGATGCGGGGGAGCGGATGAAGTGGTCCTTTGGGAGAGTGAATTGGGAGAAATATAAAATGATTTGTGAAAATAAACTTAAGGAAATTGATATGACTAAAGATGTGGATTCTATAAATCTTCAGTTGTGTAACTTTATTATTGAAGCTGTACAAGCCTCAATTCCAAAGAAATGTAGCAAACGAAAGAAAATAGTGCCATGGTGGACAAAAGACTGTGACCAGGTTATTAAATCGAGAAACAAAGCATTTAAAATACTAAAAGGTAATCATAATTTTGAGAATCTAATCAATTATAAAAAGTTGCAAGCCATGGTCAAGAAAGTTATACGGCATACAAAAAGAGAATATTGGAGGAAATTTTGTAACACTTTGGGAAGGGAAACAGATATTGGGAAAGTTTGGAGGATGATAAAGAGAATGAATGGTATAAAGAAGGATTATGGTTATCCTGTTTTGGTTACCGATGAAATGGTAGCGGTCACAAATGTGGAAAAGGCTACAATGTTGGCTCAAACCAGTGGTGTAGTCTACATGATACTCAGGTATACGGAGTATACCCACTAGAAAAGCTTAAGAATTTCAGTATACCCACTTAAAAGTACCCAATAATACATGACATATCATTAGGCACGTGTCACTGATACATTAAACGGCAGTTAAACGCTTCCGTTACAGTCGGTATGCAACGCTTTGCTTTGATACTGTATTATAAATCTATAACATGTTTTTAATACAAAGCCAACATTTGTACAAAGTTTGTTCATTTATTCAAATATAAGCATAAGAGAAATCTGGAAACGTTCAATATGCTTAAAAATCTAAATAAATTGACAATTACAGATAGTCCTCGACTTACGAGCGAGTTCCGATCCTACGACTATCTCGTAAGACGAAATCTCGTACGTCGGAACATGAAACACGTGTTCTCGTAAGTCCGGATTTTCGGTCGTAAGTCGGAAAATGTATGCTAGCGCTACTACGAATGCTCGTTTTTCATCACAAATGTTCATACTAGTTCATAAACATGCTCAGAAACTTGTTTCCAAACGGTTAGCTAAACACTTTCATCCAAAAACACATAAAAGTGCTGTATTTTTTGTATGTTCTTTACAAATTTACTGCTTGTTCACCAGCTCGTAAGTCCGGAACCTCGTCAGTAAGAGCGCTCGTAAGTCGGGGACTACCTGTACATTGTTACAGTGTACCATACTTTGGTTTCTAAGCACAGTATACCCACTACAAAAATGTAGACTACACCACTGGCTCAAACGTTTAAAAATATTCATAGTTCAAATAATATTAGTGAAGAGTGGAGGAAGGGAAGGGAATCTACCATATTAGGAAATGAGAGGACAATAAATATAGAGGGTAATCGTAATGATATCATTAATAAGTATTTTTCAATGTCTGAGTTAAGATTTATGTTACTGAAAGTTAAAATGTCAACTCCGGGTAATGATCAAATTGGATATGTAATGATAAATAAAATGAGTGAGTATTCCAAAGAAATTTTGTTGGAATTGTATAATCAAATATGGGAATGTGGGAAATTGCCTAAAAGTTGGAAAGAGGCTGTAGTAATTCCGATTCCAAAACCAGGAAAGGATTGTGCAAATCCTGTAAATTATAGACCGATTGCATTAACGTCATGCTTGTGTAAAATTATGGAGAAAATGGTAAATGAAAGATTAACATTTTATATGGAAACTAAGGGTTACTTGGCTAACTATCAAAGTGGTTTTAGAAGGGGAAGGAACACTATGGACTCTGCCTTATGTTTACAACATGAAATTAAGAAAGCTCAGGTTAATAAGGAGAGTGTTTTGGCTGTATTCTTGGATATAGAGAAGGCTTATGACATGATGTGGAAGGAAGGATTGATGTTCAAAATAAGGGATTTCGGCATTGCTGGCAGATTATATTATTGGCTTGAAGATTTTTTAGTGGATCGGATAATACAAGTAAGGATTGGACAGACTTTATCAGGAAAAAGTGTTATTGATAATGGTACTCCACAAGGTAGTATTATCAGTCCACTATTGTTTTCATTTATGATTAATGATGTCTTTAAAGAAATAGAGTGTGATGTGGGTTGCTCTCTTTTTGCTGATGATGGGGCTATATGGAAACGTGGAAAGAATGTAAAATTTCTAGTTAAAAAGGTACAGAATGCAATTACTAAGATTGAACAATGGTCTTATAGATGGAGTTTTAAATTTTCTGTTGATAAAACGAAGCTTGTACTTTTTACAAACAAGGTACATCAGGAAATAACATTGAAGATGTACAACCGGGACATTGAGAGGTTGAAACATTTCAAATTCTTAGGATTATGGTTTGATGAGAAACTGAACTGGACATTTCATATTCAAAAGGTTATAGACAAATGTAAAAGGATACTGAATATAATGAGATGTTTAGTTGGATATGATTGGGGTGCGGACACTCGAGCATTAAAATTAATTTACATAAGTCTTATCAGGTCGACAATAGATTATGGTTGTTTAGTTTATGGTTCAGCTTCAGACACAGCTCTCGGAAGACTGGATACAGTTCAATATCAGGCTTTGAGACTAATCTCAGGGGCTATGAAAACAACTCCAACTTCGGCTCTGCAGGTAGAGACTGGTGAAATGCTGCTAACTTTAAGGAGGAGACAGCTATCTTTAAATTATTGGGCTAATCTGAAAGGTCACAGTCGAAATCATCCTGCACAGGTAACTTTCCAACATTGTTGGGAGATGGACAGAGCAGCCAATAAATTTTGTGTCTTGAGAATATTACAGGATGCAGAGGAATTAGAAATAAATAATTTGACTATCAGTCCGACTGTGCCATTGTCGATAATTCCACCGTGGATTTTACCTGTGGCCAATGTAGATTTGACTTTGTTGCACAGAAGGAATGTAGATAAAACATTTGTTTGTAACTCAACAATACAAGAGTACATTGAGAAGTATTATGATTTTGTGAAAATATATACAGATGCTTCCCAAAGTCCTTCAGGTGATACAGGAGTAGCTGTTATAGTTCCAGAGTTTGATATTAACACAGGGAAGAAACTGAATGGAGGAATCTCTGTTTATACAGCAGAAATGGTTGCAATAATGTTAGCAGTGGAATGGGTAGAGGACACAAGACCTTTAAGGGCTGTCATCTGCTCTGATTCAAGCTCATCATTAATCAGTTTACAAAGAAGTCACTCAGACAGTCGCCCTGATATTTTAATAGACATTCAGCAAATATTATATCGGATTCAGATGATGGGATTAATGCTTGTGTTTCTATGGGTACCTGCACATATAGGAGTGAAAGGAAATGAAATGGCGGACAAGAAGGCCAAAGACTCGTCAAAGGAAAAAGAAATTCATATAAGAGTTTCGTTTAGTAAGTCGGAGACTAAAAGCATTATTAAAAGAAGAATTAGAGAGAAATGGCAGAAACAGTGGGAAGAGGATGTCAAAGGCAGATGGCTCTATAGGATTCAAAGGCAGGTTGGAGACGATAGGAGAGGTGTTGGAAGAAATAGGTTGCAGGAAAGGATACTGTCTAGACTACGGTTGGGTCATTCAGGACTTAATGCAACATTACATATAATGGGGAAACATGACACAGGAAGGTGTGAGTTTTGTGGGGAAAATGAAACTGTAGAACATGTAATGTCAGTTTGTAGGAAATATCAGAAGGAAAGAACAGAAATGATAAGGAGTCTTGAACGAGAAAAAGAACAGTATGATCTGGTAAAGTTATTAGGAAAAAGATTTTTTGATGCAAGTGTTAAGATTATTTTCCGTTATCTAATAGTAACTGGGTTGATTAAAAGAATATAGTTTTTTTTTTTTTTTTGCTTGCTAGTCCTGATTCACACTCCTTACTGGTGGTGGCGGTAATGCACCAAATGTTGTTTGCCAACCGCCATTAAAAAACCAAGAAGAAGAAGAAGAAGAATAAACTTGAGGAACACACGAAGAAGAAGAAGAATCGGTGAGGGGAGTCATTGGGAAGGTAGGAGCTGTACACTTGGCGAATTGCATAAACTGAGCATTGAATCAGGGATGAGGAAATTAAGGTGATACTGGAATTTCAGCAGGAGGGACGATGCTCTTGTAACCCAGCTGGATTTTATTTGTTTATTCTGTGTTATTTGCTTTTCTGTATTGTTTTTACTTTATGGGTAGTGTCTCTTTAAGAGCAAAGTACGACATTACTTTACGGCAGCATTCCAACTGCCGTTGCTATGGCAACTCCTGAATTTTGCTCTGCTGTCAGCCTGAACCCATCTCTACATCCTGAGGACTTCATCAGCTCCTTCCATCACACCTGCACAACGATCTTGGACTCCATCGCTCCTCTCAAACAGGCATCTTCAAAAAACAGACCATCACCATGGCTCAACGAAACGACGCGAGCTCTTCGACAACGTTGCAGACAAGCAGAGCGAAAATGGAAGCGTGACCGGCTTCATGTATCTCAGGGAATACTGAGAGACTGTCTCTGTGAGTATGATAACGCTGTGAAACAGGCCAAGTCACAGTACCTCTCCAACTTAATCTCCACCAGCTCCAACCGGCCGAGGACGCTTTTCAGCACACTCCAGTCTGTCATCAATCCATCTGTCGATGTTCTGAAAACTGCCACACAGTCTACCTGTGATGACTTTCAGAGCTATTTTGTCAACAAAATAGACTCTATCAGACAGAACATTGTCAGTTCATCCAACACCATCCTGTCATGTACCTCTACAATAACCACTGCTGTTTTTGACCAGTTTGATCTCGTCTCACTGCCTCAACTCACCAAGGTGGTTCAGCAGATGAAACCAACAAACTGTTCTCTGGACATCATTCCCTCTAAAATGTTCAAACAATGCTTTGATGTAATTGGTCCTTCTGTTTTGTCATTTATCAACAGCTGTCTAACTTCAGGTTATGTGCCATCTGCTTTCAAACATGCTGTGGTCAGGCCTCTTCTAAAAAAACCAGGCCTAGATCCTACAGCTCTCTCTAATTTCAGGCCAGTTTCCCATCTGTCATTTCTATCAAAGGTCCTAGAAAAGATTGTTTTTATTCAACTTCAATCTTTTCTAGAACTCAACAACCTGTTTGAAAAATTTCAGTCAGGTTTTCGAGCTCGTCACAGCACTGAATCTGCACTGCTCAAAGTACAGAATGACATTCTTCTGTCTCTGGATGCAAAAAACCCTGCTCTGCTGGTGATGTTAGACCTCTCAGCAGCTTTTGACACCGTCGACCATCAGGTACTAATCAACCGCTTGTCTCAGCAGGTTGGCCTCCAGGGAGCTGTGCTTGAGTGGTTCAAATCTTACCTGTCTGGGAGAACTTTCTCTGTCATGATAGGCGATCTGTCCTCCTCTTCATCAACCCCTCTGACCTCCGGCGTACCACAGGGATCTATTCTAGGGCCAGTCCTCTTCTCTCTTTACATGCTGCCATTAGGATCAATCATCACACGTCATAACCTGTCTTTTCACATGTATGCAGACGATTTACAAATCTATCTGCCAGTCACTCCCAACCCCTCACTCAGTTCAAACACTCTTGTCAACTGCTTAAATGACATTAAGCACTGGCTCTCTCAAAACTTCCTCCACCTAAACACAGATAAAACTGAATGCATTTTGTTTGGTGCACCTGATGACACCAGCAACATCCTTCCCAGTCCCAGTGTTGGTTTTCCCCTCCCCCACTTCAACTCGGTGGTCAGAAATCTTGGAGTGCAGTTTGACTCCAATTTAAAGTTTGATAAACAGATCAGTTCTGTTGTCAAGACCAGCTTTTTCCAACTCCGTCTGCTCTCCAAAGTCAAGTCATTTCTTAGTCGTGGTGATCTGGAGAAGGCCATCCATGCCTTTGTGACCTCCAGACTTGACTATTGTAATGCTTTGTATCTTGGCATTAATCAATCCTCCATCTCCCGTTTACAGCTTGTACAGAACTCTGCCGCGCGCTTTTTGACCAACACACGAAAATATGAACACATCACTCCTGTCCTGTCCTCTCTACACTGGCTCCCAGTTCAGTTCAGGATACAGTTCAAGTTGCTGCTGTTTGTTTTCAAAGCTCTGAATGGACTTGCTCCCCTCTACATCTCAGAACTTCTGAAAGTCCATCAGCCTGGCAGGGACCTACGATCTGCCAGTCAACACCTGCTGGAGGTGCCTCGCTCGAGGTACAAGCAATGGGGAGACCGGTCATTTTCTGTTGCCGGCCCAAAAGCCTGGAACAGCCTCCCCCTTGAGCTGCGTGCCACCTCCGATCCGACTCTGTTCAAAACCAAACTGAAGACCCACTTGTTCAAAAAAGCTTTCAGTGTGTAACTTTTATTATTTTGTATTTTAGTATGTAGCATCTTTATTTCAATTGCATTTTTATTTCACTTGTTCAAAAAAGCTTTCTGTGTGTAACTTTTATTACTTGTGTTATTTTAGTATGTAGCATTTTTTATTTCCATTGCCTTCTTTTATCGCTGTGGTTTCTTATTCTATTTTCATTGATCTATTGTTCCCGTTTATTCTTCTTTTTATCCTGTTAAGCACCTTGGTCAATGCAAGGCATTGTGGAAGGTGCTATACAAATAAAGTTTATTATTATTATTATTATAACTCCTGGGCTTTGGAGATCAGAACCGTTGGAGAGCAGAGACCTGCTAGTCTCTGCTGTCCTTCTGCATATCACCTGACTTCTTTATGCCTGATATATGATGTTTTCCTGCTAGGTGAGCATTACTGGAGATTTGTAAAGTCATATGTGTTCTAATTTTATGTACTAAGTCGTCGCTAAGGCAGTAATGTTGTTTAGAAACCAAACTCCTGTTTTACTGTGGGTATTGTGTTAAAATTACTGTCAAGTTGTCGTGTTAAGTGAAATATTTAATATTCAGCTATGTTCATAAGGTGGTTATTATTTTATGGAGTTATATGCTTGATAAAGAATGTTAACTGCTGTTTTAAAATGGAGCTCACTGCTCCAACTGCCGTTGCTATGGCAACTCCTGGGCTTTGGAGATCAGAACCGTTGGAGAGCAGAGACCTGCTAGTCTCTGCCGTCCTTCTGCATATCACCTGACTTCTTTATGCCTGATATATGATGTTTTCCTGCTAGTGCATCATTGTGGCCAATATTGGAGAAAGGAACACTGACAAAGTGCTCCTGAGTCCTGTGCCTGTGGAGAAAGAGAGAGAGGCTGCTGAGTTGTTCGTGTCGGACACTGCCTGCCATCGTCATTCTGGGCCACCATCCCAGCCAGGACAACCTCTGTCTGTTCGTACGCATCAGACACACACACTCAAATATAGAGCTCTATATGAACAATTATTTTTTTTGTTTTGTTTTGCTGGCCAGCTTCTAATAATTTTATTTTTCTATCAAGAGAGGACTTGCTACTGAGACAAATATAATTTGTCCCACACAGTTCAGAAGTGTGTTTAAATGAAACGAGCACAATGAATATGTTTCACTCATGTTTGGAGTGAAGGTTTTATTTATTTATTTATTTCTTGTTGTTGTTGGTTTATTTATTTATTTATTTATTTATTAGAAAACTGTATGACCGAGTTGAGACAAAGTTGGATGTGTTTCAGTCCAGTAATCTTGCAATAAACATAACTGGCTGATAGTAAACTGCTATCTGAACCCGAGTAACTCCTATTATTTGGTTACACTCTCACCCTATTAAATTGACAAAGGGTATTGAGGAACAAATAGGAGCTGTGAAGTTAGCCAAAATATTAAACAACAGGAAAGTCCTTCTCCATGCAACTTCCAAAAAACAACTAGAGACGGTACTTGAACTATCATCTTTTATGGGAGAAGATGTTAAAACTTACGTTCCAGGGTCCAATATTAAACTGAGAGGGGTGATATCTAGAGTACCGTTAGATATAAGAGTGGAGGAAATCAAACGAGAGATTAAAGGTGGGAATGTGATGAATGTCACCAGGATCAAAACTAAAAGGGAGGGAGTAGTTACGGAAACTATGTCAGTCATCTTGCAATTTGAAAAATCAGTACCTGAGTGTGTGCAGTTGGGTTACATTAACTATAGAGTAAGGGACTTTATTCCCAACCCGATTAGATGCTTCGTTTGTCAAAGAATGGGGCACGTGGCAAGAGAGTGCAGGGGTAAACTCAGGTGTGCTAGATGTGGAGGTCCACATGAGTATGGCAAATGTGACAAAGGCTCTAAAGTGAAGTGTTGCAACTGCGGAGGCGAACATAGTGCTGCATATGGAGGTTGTTCAGTTCAAAAGGAAGCAAGGGAAGCACTACGAGTTAAGACCTCTGAAAGAATAACTTATGCAGAAGCACTTAAAAAGGTTAGGAAAGTAGACCCAACAGTAATTAGAAAAGAAGAGAATGTGCGGAGATACTCCGAGACGACCGCTGTTAAACCACAAATCCTACCAGCTTGCTCACACAAGTGCCATGTCGATGATAAATCCATGATAGTGGAAAAAGAAAAGTTTGTGGCGTTCATATGTCATATAAATGTAACAATTCAAATGAAAAAGAAGAGCGATAAAATTCAGACAATAGTAGCAGCAGCGGGTAAATTCTTGGACATGACGGACGTACAGGCAGAACATGTACATACTTTGTTAAATACTGTCGAGACCTCAGGAATCGGTCAAGGGAAACCAAAAGATGCAGAACACCTTCTGGAACCTCAATTAGCTGAACAACAACCGGACACTAAAAGACAAACGAAAAAGCAGAACAACAAATAGGTAATACCAGTAGTGGATTAGTAGCCTGGAAATAAAAGACACAGAAAATTATTTTGAACCTAAAGAAGCAGAATAACAGCGTGGACATTTAATGATTTGGTATACAACTTACAGCTAGTGGAAGCAGAACATTTTATTGATATTGGAAGAAACAGTACCATATTTATTATTATTATTTTTATTTTTTTAGGTAGAATATGGGGACGGAGGCCATGGGCTGCACACTCATGCTCAGTAGGTGGCGGTATGCACCTGAACATTGTTTGCAATCCGCCAATAAACTAAGAGAAGAAGAAGAAGAAGAATAAACTTGAGGTCATTCCCCTTGTGGTGAACAAACCAGAACGCTGACTCTTGGTCATTTATATTCCTCCGTGGTGACGGTTTATCTGGATGAATGCACGCTCGGATTCCGACTGAGTGACGCTACCTGCTGACAGGTTATGGGCCCAGCAGAGCCCAGATACAGCCCAGCTAAAGCCCAGCTAAAACTCCAGGAAGAGCTCGGAGTAAACCCGGAAAAGCTCTGGACAACGGCAACGAGCGCGGGTGAATCTTTGGAGATTGGAGTCAATAAGGACGAGCGTTTTTGGTGAGCGACTACTGAATGCTAAATTAGCACCATGAACAAACGCGTCGTCGATTCAAGTAGCCGATGGGCGCGGCTAACCTTCGACGGAGATGAGAGCAATTATGGACTGTGAGAGACGAAAGTTCTGGGACATTTCAAACTTCAAGGTTTGAAAGACAATATCGACGAAGAATGTGTTTTCCGGCCGACGAAGTAAGTTTACCGGCCGAAGTGTGTTTACCGGCCGACGACGATGAAAGTGTTTACCGGCCGACGACGTGTGTTTACCGGCCGACGACGATGAAAATGTACCGGCCGACGAAGTTTGTTTACCGGTCGGTGACAAAAATGTACCGGCCGATGACATGGATGTACCGGCCGATGACGTGGATGTACCGGCTGACGACGAGTGTGTACCGGCTGACGACGAGTGTGTACCGGCCGATGACAAAAATGTACCGGCCGACGATGAGGGTGTACGGGCCAACGACGGTGATCCTGCTGCAGCCGACGACGTGAGTGTACCGGCTGACACAGATGAAGAGAATTAAAAGGACTGCCAGAGACATTTTAAATCCATTGAGATCCATTTAAATCGTTTTCCGTCCAACTCAAAGCGAATCAGAAACAGTTTGCTGAACTCAAAAATAAAACAACAGCAAGATGTATCCTATGTCCAGTCAAGCACAGCTGATGGACGTTCAGCAGCTGCAGCAGCAGCTGGAGGATTGTAGAGACGAGAGCAGCCACTGGATGGAGCAGGAGGCTGAGCTGAAGTATGAAATCGACAGGCTGAAAGACCAGCTGCAGAAAGCTAAGAGGACAGGAAACACAGAAGTGCTTTGATGGACAGTAGGGGACGACAACACAGAACAATGCATGATGAGGTGATCCATTCTGTATGATGAGGAGATCCATGCTGTATGATGAGGTGATCCATGCTGTATGATGAGGAGATCCATGCTGTATGATGAGGAGATCCATGCTGTATGATGAGGAGATCCATGCTGTATGATGAGGAGATCCATGCTGTATGATGAGGAGATCCATGCTGTATGATGAGGAGATCCATGCTGTATGATGAGGAGATCCATGCTGTATGATGAGGAGATCCATGCTGTATGATGAGGAGATCCATGCTGTATGATGAGGAGATCCATGCTGTATGATGAGGAGATCCATGCTGTATGATGAGGAGATCCATGCTGTATGATGAGGAGATCCATGCTGTATGATGAGGAGATCCATGCTGTATGATGAGGAGATCCATGCTGTATGATGAGGAGATCCATGCTGTATGATGAGGAGATCCATGCTGTATGATGAGGAGATCCATGCTGTATGAGGAGGAGATCCATGCTGTATGATGAGGAGATCCATGCTGTATGATGAGGAGATCCATGCTGTATGATGAGGAGATCCATGCTGTATGAGGAGGAGATCCATGCTGTATGAGGAGGAGATCCATGCTGTATGATGAGGAGATCCATGCTGTATGATGAGGAGATCCATGCTGTATGAGGAGGAGATCCATGCTGTATGAGGAGGAGATCCATGCTGTATGATGAGGAGATCCATGCTGTATGAGGAGGAGATCCATGTTACATGAGGAGCTGAGGTTCCATCAGCCCCAGAACCAGAGGCAGATGAAGGAGCAGTTAATCCAAGCAGCTGCAGCAGTCTGGGATGAAGGAGCATCAGGCCCAACAGATTTAATCATGACAGACTGTACTACCTCAAAACCGAATGTGAGTATGATGAGTGCAATAAAACTTTTGATTTACAAACATGGCACGAGATATTGGGACACTGCAACCATAGTGACATTTTAAGATTGCAAAATGTAGTTGATGGGCATAAATACGCTTTAATATTCACTGATGATTTTTCCGGTGCAATGTTTGTTTATTTTCTTAAAAATAAGAGCAATACTAGAAAGTTCATTCTCAATAGTCCAGGTATCAAATCCGCTCATTCTCAATCAGTTCATCTGGAGGGTGAAACGTTTCTACTAAAAAGAAATTGTCCAGATGAACTGATTGAGAATGAGCGGATAAGAGCAATACTGTTCACGCAAGAAATTTATTTTGGCTGATACAGCACCATATGGGAAAATAAAACGTATAAGATCGGATAATGGTACAGAATTCATATCTAAAGGTTACAAAGAACTGTTAAGTAAAAATGGGATAAAACATGAAACATTTACCATTTACATTTTTAGAGTCAATTACCAAAAAGACTGTGGACATATGCTATCCAAACCGCAGCTATTATAAGAAATAGATGTTTTAACAACCGGACAGGTCAAACACGTTACTTTTTACTAACAGGAAAGAAACCAAACTTATCTAGAATGCAAAAATTTGGAACAGATTGTTATGTATACAAACAGAAACAAGGAAAACTCGATGCAAAATGCACAAAAGATATTTTTATAGGGTATGATAATAACAGTCCTGCATATTGGATTTATTTTCCAGAGAACACAAAGGTGCAAAAATGCAGATTGGTTAAATTCTTGACTAAAATGTAATGTAAGTTAGATTCAGAATCACAGGAAACAAGCTCAGATCAACCAGAAATAAACGACCTGGCACCACCTAGTGGCGAATCAGAAGACAGACGGTATCCTTCTAGAACAAGAAAAAGACCAGAATGTCTTAATGAATATGTAACAAGTGCAAAAGAAGAAAACCACGTATTAACCAACATAGACTACTGTTACAGATTAATATATGACATACCTAAAACATTCAATGAAGCTATGATGTCACCAAACTCAAAAGAATGAACAGCTGCTATGGATGAAGAAATATACTCACTAAAAGAAAATAACATTTTTACCCTAACGACTTTGCCAGTGAAGGATATATATTTGGAGTGTAAATATTGTGCAGATAACAAGTTACAGATAACAAGTTAGAAATGAATGTATGCATTAATTATAAACTTTATTAATTGGCTGCCTTCTTTTTGTGCTCCTTTTATATTGAGATATATTTTACATTAAGATCGTCCAAATTGTGTTTTGTATAGCTTGATAAGCGAAACATGTATAACATTGTCAGAAGATAAGAAAGCAGTAGGGGGTCGATGGGTATATGTAAAGAAAATACTGGTGATGGTCAAGAGAAATACAAAGCAAGATTCAGAATGAAAGATATGGGCATACTCAAACATTTTCTTGGCATCCATTTTGAACATACAGAAAACTATGTAAAAATGTCACAAGAAGAATTTGTAGATAAAATACTTGAGCTGCAATGAAGATGCTGAGAAAGTGGAGAATGTAAATAATGTAAATAATGTTTTGTTTGATACTGTTTGTTATTGATTGTTTTTAACTGATGGATTTTGACAAAATGAACGCAAGTAGGGGTGTTGAGTGGAACAAGTATGCTTTCATTTGTCAAACTCATGTTTTATTCTGAAAGGACACGTACTTCCGGTGTGGTAATTAAGAACACATGTGTATGTATAAAAGGTGACGTGTCAACTGAATAAACTTGAGGTCATTCCCCTTGTGGTGAACAAACCAGAACGCTGACTCTTGGTCATTTTTATTCCTCCGTGGTGACGGTTTATCTGGATGAATGCACGCTCGGATTCCGACTGAGTGACGCTACCTGCTGACAGACTCTTTAGACAAATTCTAGAATAATAAAGTTCACTCTTTGCATTTCAACAGTTGTATTTTTTCTTAAATATTGTGTTTATCATCTCAGGTGTCAGACACTGTTAAGATATATTCATAAAAATATACAAATCAATAAAATGGACATTTATATTTCTACTTTAAAACGTTTTATTTTCAAATGTAGTGTTTCAAAGCACAGCTGTGAGGAGTTGATCCAGATCTATAGATCAATAGATATCAGTTGTGCATTAGAAGAAACAGCTGCTGTGCAGATGTGTGTGGGGCAGATCACATCTGTGT
The DNA here is from genome assembly GCA_038048925.1 of Garcialebias charrua. Lineage (NCBI taxonomy): Eukaryota > Metazoa > Chordata > Actinopteri > Cyprinodontiformes > Rivulidae > Garcialebias > Garcialebias charrua. The sequence goes on along the minus strand of JBBPBX010044403.1, from coordinate 12,284 downwards.
CCAGCAGCATGCAGTTTGCCTCATGCAACAGGTCAAAGGTGACACAGGTCTGCCCCATGTACTGGAACCAGTCCTAGAACTGGACCAGGTTACAGGCTCTGTGTTCAGGACACTGATCATGTTCATCAGGAACATCTGGAAAACAAGACGAGGACACAAACTAGATGATGTAATGAAAGATGAGCAGCTTGTGGTGCATCTTCAAGCAGAGCAGAAAGAAAAGTGTTGAATCTTCATGAACACACGTCTGGGATCAACCTCTTTATCAGAGTCCTGGAAACATCTGGATCCTTCTTCAGGATCTGAACAGCTGCTGTCTCCTTGGTCTTCAGGCTCAGACATTTGTCCACTTGGACAAAAACAGCCTTCAGCAATAAACTCCAGGACGGAGTGATGAGAGGAGCCGCCGAGCAAAGTTTGACCAGCTTTAATGTCAGCTTTAGTCAGTGTGACTGTGGACAGAAACTTGTTCAAGTTCTTTTTTCTTTTTGTCATTCCAGACACATTTAAATCACAGAGACATCAAATCACATTTCTTCATCAAATAAACAACAATCAGGTAGAAAAACTGTCATCAAGTCCTAAAGTTCAGCCATTCTCTTAGAAAAAACATCAAATAGTTGTGTAACATCATTACATGTTGTATAAATATAGAATACAGGCTGATCCATGAATCAAATGAGATCAACTTTATTAACTTTATTAATCTTTTCCAAGATGGCGCCGGTTGTCACGGCTTGCTATCTAACTCCTCTCCTGAACTTTTT
>JBBPBX010044402.1:13520-27476 GCA_038048925.1 Garcialebias charrua | reverse complement strand
GTTTGATGGATGGATGTTTGATGGATAGATGGATGGATAAAGCGTGGACTTCAGTCAGTAAAGAATCCATCTGTCTGGGTTCAGGAAGGCAGGATGTTTGATGGATAGATGGATGGATGTTTGATGGATGGATGGATGGATGGATGGATGTTTGATGGATGGATGTTGATGGATGGATGTTTGATGGATGGATGTGTGGATGTTTGAAGGATGGATGGATGGATGCATGGATGGATGGATAAAGCGTGGACGTCAGTCAAAGAATCCATCTGTCTGGGTTCAGCAAGGCAGGATGTTTGATGGATGGATGGATGTTTGATGGATGGATGGATGGATGGATGGATGTTTGATGGATGGATGTTTGATGGATGGATGGATGGATGGATAAAGCGTGGACCTCAGTCAGTAAAGAATCCATCTGTCTGGGTTCAGTAAGGCAGGATGTTTGATGGATGGATAGATGGATGTTTGATGGATGGATGGATGTTTGATGGATGGATGTTTGATGGATAGATGGATGGATAAAGCGTGGACTTCAGTCAGTAAAGAATCCATCTGTCTGGGTTCAGGAAGGCAGGATGTTTGATGGATAGATGGATGATGTTTGATGGATGGATGTTTGATGGATGGATGTTTGATGGATGGATGGATAGATGGATGTTTGATGGATGGATGTGTGGATGTTTGATGGATGGATGGATGGATGCATGGATGGATGGATAAAGCGTGGACGTCAGTCAAAGAATCCATCTGTCTGGGTTCAGCAAGGCAGGATGTTTGATGGATGGATGGATGTTTGATGGATGGATGTGTGGATGTTTGATGGATGGATGGATGGATGCATGGATGGATGGATAAAGCGTGGACCTCAGTCAAAGAATCCATCTGTCTGGGTTCAGCAAGGCAGGATGTTTGATGGATGGATGGATGTTTGTTTGATGGATGGATGGATGGATGTTTGATGGATGGATGGATGGATGTTTGATGGATGGATGTTTGATGGATGGATGTTTGATGGATGGATGGATGGATAAAGCGTGGACCTCAGTCAGTAAAGAATCCATCTGGGTTCAGGAAGGCAGGATGTTTGATGGATGGATGGATAGATGGATGTTTGATGGATGGATGATGGATGGATGGATGTTTGATGGATGGATGGATGGATGTTTGATGGATGGATAAAGCGTGGACCTCAGTCAGTAAAGAATCCATATGTCTGGGTTCAGGAAAGCAGGATGTTTGATGGATGGATGGATGTTTGATGGATGGATGTTTGATGGATGGATGTTTGATGGATGGATGGATGGATAAAGTGTGGACCTCAGTCAGTAAAGGGGAAGGACCCCACTCACCCAGCACACACACTCTTTGCCCCACTCCCCTCAGGACAGAGGTTTAAGGAGCATCAAATGTAGAACCACTAGACCAGGGGTGCTCACACTTTTTCAGCATGCGAGCTACTTATAAAAAAACCAAGTCCAAAAGATCTACCCAATACAAAAATGCAAAACATATAATTATCTTCAAATGTATTAAGGATTCTTTTTATGTACAATGTACCTATGTTGATGTACCTTGCATAACTGAATAAGCAAATATTGCACAACACATGTAATAAATCAGGGGTCACCAACGTGGTGCCCATGGGCACCTGGTCGACCGTAGGGACCAAATGGGGTGATGGTGACGCAATATAGATTTTTTAAATTTTATTTTAAAAATATATGGTAGAAATATAACAGAGTTGTTAAGTTTCCCTGCCCGCTCCAGGTCTCTGAGGTCACACAGCTCCTGCTCTCTGTTCCACGGACAAAATATAAACGTTGGGGTGACCGTGCCTTTTCTGCGGCCGCACCTCTACTCTGGAATACGCTCCCGCTTGAGCTACGTCAGATTACTGAACTTGGCCTTTTTAAATCGAAGCTTAAGACTTTTTTATTCCAACTGGCTTTTAGTAATTAAATATGTGGTGACATTTCTGGTTTTATTTTTGCTATTATGTTGTGTTTTCTTGATTTTTAATCTGTTGTCTTTTACTGTACTGCACTGTTTTTTGTTAGTCACCATCACCGTGGTTGTGTAAAGTGCTATACAAATGCATAAATGAAATGAAATGAAACTGATCCCCACCCCCTTCTTTATAAGAATCTGGTCTTTTACTTTAATAAATGTAAAAAAAAAATCATTAGATATTTTTTACTTTAATAAATGTCATTTCTAAAAGCCCCCTCCAGCAAATCTAAAGTGGTCCACAGGCCACCAGTTGATAACCACAGTTGTAGCAGGTTGTTATGGCTCCGGACACGTTTAATTTAGTGAACAAAGGCATAAAAATGTCTCTTTTGGTACGGAGAGATTTACAGCGGTGTATTTTACCGACTGTCCCTGAACGCAGCGCGAAAGTGTGTTATGCAAACGCTCGCGCTGCGGGACAGGGAAACGTGCAGAGAACAGAGAGTAGTCAAGGAGGTTATTCTGTATGAAAAGTGTCTCGTATGATTTTAATAATAAAGCCACGTCAGCTCCCAACCAGTATGTTTAAGCGTGCAGAGAAACATCACAGCGTCACTCACCCGGAAGATGGTGGGGGCGTTTCGCTTTGAAGTTGCTGCTGTCCGAACAGGGATTTTAGTTCCTCCACCTTTCTCTTTCTCAGCTGGCTTTTCGGTGGGAAGTCCATGTCGTATTTTCCATGAACAGTCCGAAATCTGATTGTTTTCGCTTAGTATGTTTTGCTGCGTTCAACTTCCACCTTCGCGCCATTGTTTTTAGAAGCTGCATGAGCGTGACCTAAAGCTCTCATCTGATTGGTTGCCGTGAATGTCAATCAAGGGGCGGGATGTTTTCAGTTGTCATCTGATTGGTTGCCCTGCATGTCAATCAAGTAACGGGATGTTTCATTGGCTGACAATTTTTTAATGTCACGCTGTGGGAAAAAAAAATAATAATAATAATGTCACGCTGCGATCGACCAGTAATGCCTCCGCGATCGACCGGTCGATCGCGATCGACGTAATGAGCAGGTCTGCACTAGACAGAGGAACAGCTTCTACCCTGAGGCTGTTAGACTCATGAATAATTAAATAATAAGAATAATCACTGCAAAATATCACATCATGCTGATGCCGATCTGTTTTCTTGTTGCTGTGTGTTCATTTGTGACCATCTGTTCATACAGACTCATGTTCCTGCTTCTGTTTGTAATGATGTTTTTCTATTACATTAGTGATTAGTGTATTTCTAGTTGATGTTTTTCTTAGTTATATCCTAGATGTTATTATTATTATTATTATTATTATTATTAATTCAATTTATAACGCACTTTTCATTACTGAAAATCTCAAAGTGCTACACATATATTGAATGCTACACACATTCATAAACCGGTGGCGGCAGACTACCATGCAAGGTGCTTTCCAGTCCTACCGGGAGCAACTCAGGGTTAAGTGTCTTGCCCAAGGACACAACGACACATGGTGCGGGTCCCGGGAGTCGAACCGCCAACTTTCCGATCGGGAGACGACTGCCATTACCACTACACCACGGCCGCCCATTACTGTTTTTCTCTTACATTTTGTTGTTGGATGTAACTGGGACCATGTGTACATAATCTAGTTTCATCACATGTACCACATGCGGTGCAAATGACAAAGATTATCTGACTCACCAAATACCAAATGACCTCTTGGACTAGCTGAAAACCTGTACATGTAAAAATATGAAAAAGTTAAAAAACAATTCTCAAGTTTATACAATACACTTATACAGTATTCTGTATTATTCAGTATTCAGTATTCCAACAACAGTATTCTGATACCTACATAAAACTGCAGTCAACGTGATGACGTAACGAGGCTGCAACGTGATGACGTAACGACGCAGTTCGTCCGTCTGCTCACTGCTCAGAGGTAAAAAAAAAAAAAAAGCAGATTTAGCACAAAAATGACGTTGGAAACATTAAAACCCCTCTACCCTATTAACGCATGTTAAATTACAGCGTTAGTCACGCTGTTATTGTGACGTGACACGTTCACGGTAGTGACGCTAACGCTACGTGCGTTTAATTTTGTCTTCGTCGCGTTAAGACTAAATAACCACTAAAAACATCCACAAGTGATGCATATATAGTATCGCTGATTTATATAAATGTCTATAAAAGTTTTCAACAGCGTTGAAAGGTTGTCACGCTTCTGAAGTGAAGTTACGTTACATGCTAACGCTAGCCGCAGCTAGTTTGAGCTGCGTCTTTCTTCGCGCACTCAAAACTCATGCACAGATACTTCCTAATTTATGTAAATGTTGATAAAGTTTTCTACAGTCTTCACAGTTTGTGACTCTGCGGTTAAAGTCACGTTACACGTAAACGCTACTGGATTAGGTTAACATTTCCTTGAGATGATGTCATCAAAAGCAACAATTTTTTTTTTATTCTTACCTGAATGAAGTCAATACACTCTGACACTCTGTCCACCTACTGCTGCAAAATCTTACTTAAATCGCTCTCCAAAAATAACCTCCGCTCACCTAACACATGCACTCAACACACGACGCCATAACTCTGCACGTGTAAGCTCAAGGGGCTTTAACTTTTAAAGGCTCGGTCACCTGAGGCCCCGCCCTGAGCCCCCGCCCACTACAGGGTCTCCACATCACGAGAGGAGGGGCGTTGGAGTTTCGCGCGGTGTGTATCAGTTGCAATAATCACACACATCCACACAGGTGCAACAAGCGCATCCGATACACGAACTGACACACACCACACACAGAATCTCGAGGAGGTGCTTCGCCCGACAATTTTATAAATGTAAATAACTTTTTATTAAAACAATTTTAAGTGTTGAAGCACAGTCCAACTCATCCAGGCAGCCATTTAGCCACAAGTTACTCTGATATTGATGAGAAAAAACAATGTTTACATATTAATATATTTGGATACAATCTGTGATTTATCCGGACATTGGCAAAGGCTGGCTAATACCAAATGTCCCGATAATGTTGGTACGTAGTCTGGCGCATAGTCTGGCTAAACCACATAGACCAACACACACACACACACATACACGCATGCACACACACACATCCCTCCTCCTCCATCAGCAGGTGATAAACATGTCTGACCTCAGAGTCTTCAGTCTACATCGTGGACTCTCCAGAAAACCACACAGCTGCTTCACTCCTGAATCCTGCAGGTTGTTGTAACTCAGGTCCAGTACTGTCAGATGGGAGGGGTTGGACTTCAGAGTTGAGCTCAGAGAAGAACAGCTGATCTCTGACAAACTGCAGCTCGTCAAACTGAATAAAGAATCAAACATGCAAGTTTAGAAAACAAAACTTTTAAAGACATGATGTAAACTAATAACAATAATTTCAGGACAATTCAAAATGATTTATTTGATAACTGAACTTTCAGTCTGTTTCTGTCAGTAGAGTCTACTGACAGAAACAGACTGAAAGTTCAGTTATCAAATAAATAATTAAATTCAGGAGTTAATCAGTTTTACATGTATGTCCAATTAGTTTCTGAGATTTTCACTAAAATCTGTTCAATTGTCTCTGAGATATTTTGCTAACAGGCAAACAACTGATTTCAATAGTTTATGGCAAAGTTTTAAACACGTATTATGTGTTATGAGACAGCACTCAGATTTAAAGATGGAGGTCAGTCTCAGCTACTACCACACTGACATTTAACTCAATTCCTTTAAAATTGACTGATATAAAGTCATTTTGTTGTGGCGGCCATCTTGATTCAGGTTGACTCAAATAAATCAGTTGTAGAGGAAAATCCAATGATTTATTTCATTAAATGTTAAATAAAATCCATATCATGATTCATGACATTACTGATAGTACAGAAAACACAAACACACACACGCACACAAACGTACACACGCGCCCTTCCTCCTCCATCATTCATTCATTCATTCAACCTTTATTTAGTCAGGTAAATCTCATTGAGCCTTGTGGACTGATTTACAAAAGTGACCTGCTATAAACTAAAGAATGATGAACGGCAATGGTAGAATTTCATTAAACAATAAACAATAGAAAAACACGAGAGAAATATATATACTGTATATATAGTTCATCAGCAGGTGATAAACATGTCTGACCTCAGAGTCTTCAGTCTACATCGTGGACTCTCCAGAAAACCACACAGCTGCTTCACTCCTGAATCCTGCAGGTTGTTGATGCTCAGGTCCAGTTCTGTCAGATGGGCGGCGTTGGATTTCAGAGCTGAGCTCAGATATGTACAGCTGATCTCTGACAAACTGCAGTTCCACAATCTGAATAAAGAATAAAGCATGTAAGTTTAGAAAACAAAACAAAACTTTTAAAGATATGCTGTAAACTAATAACAATAATTTCAGGACAATTCAAAATGATTTCTTTGATAATTGAACTTTCAGTCTGTTTCTGTCAGTAGACCTACTACATTCACACATCAGCTGATGATTCACTCCATGACTTTGTTGTTTGAAGTTCTGTTGGGATACTGGGTCCCAGTAAAATGAGCAGCCATTTAAGTTTGAACAGGAATACACCCAACCCCCGACCTATGACTCCACCGACCTACAGCCGCCCGGACCTACGAATGAGCCAAATTAGAAGAATGCCATCGATGTACGGTGGAAAATACGTGACCTACGAACAAACCAAGTCAAAATATGTAATCGAGCTACGGCAGACTGGATGCACGACCTACGAACGAGCCCCATTACAAGTATATAATCGAGCTACGGCGTAACTGCGTCACATACGGCAATCGGCGAGGTGGGGGAGGGGATTGCCTTTTGCCTTGGCTGTTGTTTGTTGGGCATGGGCATGACACTGCGCATGACAGTGGAAAAGTACCGCCAGCGAGAGGGGGGGGCTGGGCTTCTGGCGGATGTACACACAGCCGCAGTGCACCTGGCGGCGGAGGGATCCGTACAGGTAAAGCGGTAACTATTTAAAGGGCTGCGGCCATTTTGTCCCTCGTGGGTTAGTTACGGCGATTGATGAGAAGAGACATACGAACAGCGAACGAACAAGAACAACGACAATGACAAAAAAAAAACAACGAACAACGTACGAACAGGTACGTACTGTAATAAATTTGAATTTAGCAGTTTTAGACTAAAGCGAACGTTAGCACGTTAGCATTCATTTTAATTTTTGCTCCTTAGGAATTAGCACGTTAGCTAATTTTCAACGCTAATTTTCAACGAGTCATCGAACGGGCAGGTATAGTACAGTACTAAATGTACTCAAAGAAATATTTTTAGACGAAAGCAAACGTTTGCATTCATTTGTGAACGTTAGCATTAATTTTAATTTTTGCTCCTTAGGAATTAGCACGTTAGCTCGTACGCTAATTGTTCAAGAATGGCTCCAAAGAGACCTGGAAAGTCCGCGGACGCAGCAGAGGGGAAAACACCTTGTAGAACCATAACGCTGGAGACAAAGGCAAACATAATTAAAATGTCCAATGAGGGCATGACACCATCAAAAATTGGAGAGAGGCTAAAATTACCGAGGTCGACTGTGGGGACGATAGTGGCGGACAAAGAGCGCATTTTGCAACAAGTGCGGGCTTCAGCCCCCATGAAGTCCACCATAATGCTTAACAGACTACAAGGGCAAAAGCAAACAATGCCCCAGGGACCCATCCCTGCCTGATGCCCTCAATAAGTTTTATGCACGTTTTGATGATCCAAACAGACCAACTAGCACCAGACTCACCTCATCACCAGACGAGGAGCACCTCAAAGTGACCGCAGCAGAAGTGAGAGGCAGTCTCAGAAGGATCAACCCTCATAAAGCTACGGGTCCAGACAACATCCCAGGGAAAGTTCTGAAGGAATGTGCGGACCAGCTCTGTGAGGTGCTGGCTGACATCTTCACCACCTCACTTGCACTGGAGTCAGTTCCCACCTGCCTGAAGACTGCCACCATCATCCCAGTCCCAAAAAGCTCCACAGTGACTGGTCTGAATGACTATAGACCGGTGGCCCTCACCCCGATAGTCGCTAAATGTTTTGAGAAACTGGTCATGTCCCACATCAAGACAGCCGTCAACATCAACGAGGACCCTCATCAATATGCATACCGTGAGAACCGATCAACAGAGGACGCCATCTCCTCCGTGGTCCACACTGCTCTCACCCACCTGGATCAGAAGGACTCATACGTGCGTCTGCTCTTTGTGGACTTCACATCTGCCTTCAACACCATGATCCCCCAAACTCTGATAGACAAACTATCCACACTTGGACTAAGCCCCTCTATTTGTAACTGGGTCTTAGACTTCTTAACAAACAGACCACAGTCCGTGAAGATCCACAACTTCTCCTCCTCCACCATCACCCTCAGCACTGGCTCTCCTCAGGGATGTGTGCTGAGCCCTCTTCTGTTTACTCTGCTCACATATGATTGTACAGCCACACATCCAGGCTGTCATATTGTTAAGTTTGCAGATGATACAGCTGTGGTGGGATGCATCACAGATAATGATGAATCCAGCTACAGACAGGAGGTGGAACATCTGGAGAGTTGGTGCAAAGAGAATAACCTTCACATGAATGTGAAGAAGACGAAGGAGATGATTGTGGACTTCAGAAGGAACAAACACACCCACACCCCACTGTATATAGGTGGATCTGCGGTGGAGGTGGTCTCCAGCTACAAATACCTGGGTGTACACATGAATGATAACCTCAGCTGGAGCAATAACACCACCAGCCTGATCAAGAAAGGTCATCAGAGACTCTACTTCCTCAGACGGCTGAGACGAGCCGGTCTGAGAAGCTCAGTCCTCACCTCGTTCTACAGGTGTGCAGTGGAGAGCGTCCTGTGCTCCAGCATCAACGTGTGGCATGGAGGCTGCACAGTTGCAGAGAGGAAAGCTCTACAAAGAGTGGTGAAGGCTGCACAGAAGTCTGTGGGAGTCAGTCTCCCCACCATCACAGACATTTACACCTCCAGATGCAGAAAAAGAGCCACCTGCATCATGAAAGACCTCACTCACCCAGCACACTCACTCTTTGCACCACTCCCCTCGGGACGGAGGTTGAGGAGCATCAAATGTAGAACCACTAGACTGAGGAACAGCTTCTACCCTGAGGCTGTCAGACTCATGAATAAATAAATAATAAGAATAAACACTGCAAAATGTCACATCATGCTGATACTGATCTGTTTCTTGTTGCTGCGTTCATCTGTGACCATCTGCTCATGTTCGTGCTGCTGTTTATAATGATGTTTTTCTACTACATTAGGGCTTAGTGTATTACTAGCTGATGTCTCTCTTAGTTAATCCTAGATGTTATTATTGTTTTTCTCTTGCATTTGTTGTTGGATGTAACTGGGACCCTGTGTACATAATCTCGTTTTCAACACATGTACTACATGCGGTGCAAATGACAATAAATTCTCTCTGACTCTGACTCTGATAATTACGAAACAGAGGATAGGTAGAATTGTTGAGATGGAAAGGTTGCTTGTACTATGGCTGGAGGACAACACGCAACGCAGAATCCCAGTTGGCATGTCTGTGATTTGTGAGAAGGCGAGGATGATTTATCACAGGCTGCAAGAACTAGGGACGAGTGGGGGAGGTGCAGGGGAGCAGGGGGGTGCGGGGGGGCAGGGGGCTGCACAGAGCGATCAGGGTGAAGGGACGTCCTCCCAGAGCGATCCGGGTGAAGGGACGTCTTCCCAGAGCGCAGGAGGAGGGACTTCAAGCAGCACATCAGGGGAGTTGGATGGACCAGAGACCTTCAATGCATCAAAAGGATGGTTTGATCGTTTCAGGAAAAGACACAACTTCCACAACATCAGAGTACAGGGTGAGCATTTAATTTCTCATTTTTATTTTTTAATAATGCAGGTAGTCCACGACTAACAAATTTTTTTTCCTCTTTATTACAGTGTTACAACAGCTTAACTGTGTCATTTTGTGTGCATTTAAACAGGTGAGGCAGCCAGCGCTGACCACGAGGCAGCTGAGGCATTCCCAGCAGAACTGGCTCAGATCATCAGGGACGGCGGGTACACTGCCCAGCAGGTGTTCAACGTCGATGAGACAGGGCTGTTCTGGAAGTGTTTGCCAGACAGGACCTACATCAGCAAGGAAGAACGAACCGCACCCGGCCACAAGGTCGGCAAGGAGCGTTTGACCTTGCTGGTGGGGGGCAATGCTTTGGGTGATTGCAAACTCAAGCCGTTGTTGGTGTACCAATTTGACAAACCCAGGCCCTTCAAAAATATTGATATATCACTACTTCCTGTTCATTGGACGTCTAATAAAAAGGCTTAGGTGACGCTGGAAGTTTTAAAAAATTGGTTCACCAAGAACTTTTTGACACGTCAAGCGTTTTTTCAATGACAAGAGGATTGCCTTTAAAGTCCTGTTGGTCTTGGACAACGCTCCAGGACACTCCCCTGGTCTCACCGAGTTGAACAGGCACGTGAAGGTGGTGTACCTGCCTCCCAACACCACCTCTTTGATCCAGCCAATGGACCGGGGGTTATTAGTACGTTTAAGGCGTACTACCTGCAGAGAGTCATCCGTGCCGCTTTGGAGGCAACGGAGAACTCTCAGACCCTCACATTGAAAGAGTTCTGGCGCAAATACAACATCCTTGATGCTGTGCACAACATTGTCCACTCCTGGGATCGTGTTACTCAACAGAACATGTGCGGAGTCTGGAAGAAGCTCTGTCCAGAGCTTGTTCAGGAGGTACACGATTCCTAGGAGGTGGACCGTGTAATCGAGGATGTTGTGAGGATGGGCAGGTCACTGGAGCTCGACATGGACAGGACGATGTCCAACACCTGCTGGGTGCATCAGGAGAGGAGCTGTCCCCAGACGACCTGATTCAGCTCGACAGGCACGTCCCGGCTGAGGAAGTGGAGGAGGAGGAGGAGGAGGCCATTCCTCCGACCTTCACCAGGCAGGAGATGGTGCTGGGCTTTAAGGAACTCCACAGCTTCCTGGCGAGGATGGAGAAGCAGGACTCCGATAGTGAGAGGTTCGCCAGGGTCCGTCGGGGTGTCCTCAATGAAGTTGCGTGTTACCAGCAGATCCTGGATGACAAAAAACTCGAAAAGGTGCAGAGCAGCATGCTGCAATATTTTACAAAGGTCACAGCACCGCCTCCAGGATCTGCTGGTGCACCAGCTGAAAGGCCATCCAGTCCTCCTGCAGCAAGCCAGGAGGAGGCCTTGGACATCCCACCAGCTGAAAGGCCATCCAGTCCTCCTGCAGAAAGCCAGGAGGAAGCCATGGACAGCCCACCCTCTCCCCAGTGAAAGACGCCCAACAACCGCCCCCCCCCTGCTCCCTCCCTCCAGGTACAGTACGTACTGTAATGAAATGTTATTTTTATTTTTTGGAGTTGTCATGTTACACACATTAATTTAATCTGTTACTGTCTCTGCTTATGTTCACAGCCTGCTATTCCTACTCCTCCCCCTCCTCTCCACCAACTACACCGTCCCATCACTGACCTGCCCACCCTCACATTCCAGCACAACAACGTCAGAAAGGTACAGCAAAGACATGTTAATTTTTTTAATTTATTTTTTTTGTTTTAACTTACATCTACACCTACTGTAATCATCACCTCTCTCTCGACAGCCTCCAAAGCGGCACGTCCCCCTGGTCCATCCACACATCTGCTACGCACCACACCACACACGTAAGGAGAAGTTGTTGTTGTCTGTGTTGTTGTTATCTGCAGGCGTTGACGTCTGTGTGTGTTTGTGTTTCAACAGCTCCACTTGCTGCTCCGCCTCATGGAACAGCGTCAGGTACCACGTACCGTGCTCCTGCTGCTCTGCCTCCAGCCTCCTGCACCTCCTCCAGCCTCCTCCCTGTCCTCCAGCTCCACACATGCACCACACACGTAAGGAGAAGTTGTTGTTGTCTGTGTTGTTGTTATCTGCAGGTGTTGACGTCTGTGTGTGGGTGTGTTCCAACAGATCATCCGCGTGTTGCTCCACCTCATGGATGAGCCTCTGGTGCTACGTGCTCCTGTTGCTCTGTCTCCAACCTCCTGCCTGTCCTCCAGCCTCCTACCTGTCATCCAGCCTCCTGCCTGTCCTCCACACATGCACCACACAGGTAAGGAGAAGTTGTTGTTGTCTGTGTTGTTGTTATATGCAGGTGTTGACGTCTGTATGTGTTTGGGTTTCAACAGCTCCACTTGCTGCTCCGCCTCATGGAACAATGTCAGGTACCACGTACCGTGCTCCTGCTGCTCTGCCTCCAGCCTCCTGCACCTCCTCCAGCCTCCTCCCTGTCCTCCAGCTCCACACCTGCACCATACACATAAGTAGAAGTTGTTGTTGTCTGTGTTGTTGTTATCTGCAGGTGTTGACGTCTGTGTGTGGGTGTGTTTCAACAGATCATTTGTGTGTTGCTCCACCTCATGGATGAGCCTCTGGTGCTACGTGCTCCTACTGCTCTGCCTCCAGCCTCCTGCCTGTCCTCCAGCCTCCTGCCTGTCCTCCAGCCTCATGCCTGTCGTCCAGCCTCCTGCCTGTCCTCCATACATGTACCACACAGGTAAGGAGAAGTTGTTGTTGTCTGTGTTGTTGTTATCTGCAGGTGTTGACGTCTGTGTGTGGGTGTGTTTCAACAGATCATCCGCGTGTTGCTCCACCTCATGGATGAGCCTCTGGTGCTACGTGCTCCTGCTGCTCTGCCTCCAGCCTCCTGCCTGTCCTCCAGCCTCCTGCCTGTCGTCCAGCCTCCTGCCTGTCCTCCACACATGCACCACACAGGTAAGGAGAAGTTGTTGTTGTCTGTGTTGTTGTTATCTGCAGGTGTTGACGTCTGTGTGTGGGTGTGTTTCAACAGATCATCCGCGTGTTGCTCCACCTCATGGATGAGCCTCTGGTGCTATGTGCTCCTGCTGCTCTGCCTCCAGCCTCCTGCCTGTCCTCCAGCCTCCTGCCTGTCGTCCAGCCTCCTGCCTGTCCTCCACACTTGCACCGCACAGGTAAGGAGAAGTTGTTGTTGTCTGTGTTGTTGTTATCTGCAGGTGTTGACGTCTGTGTGTGAGTGTGTTTCAACAGATCATCCGCGTGTTGCTCCACCTCATGGATGAGCCTCTGGTGCTACGTGCTCCTGTTGCTCTGCCTCCAGCCTCCTGCACCTCCTCCAGCCTCCTGCCTACACCACACCACACACGTACGGAGAACTTGTTCTCTGTGTGTTTTTCATGTTTTCTTTGCAGGTGATTTTCCAGCTGTAACTGCACATTTTCATGTTTGTGTTCATTCTTACACAGATCACATGTTGCACGTTCTACATGAATGGATGTCTGCCTGCAACACTGTCTACCTGGACATCTGTTCTTCCTGCCTCTGGTGTCCTGCATGTTGCCTCCATCCATCACCTTTGTGTCCTTCTACCTAAATGACTGCTGTCAAAACAAAAAAACTTCATCTGATGCACAGACCTGCTCACATCAGGACAATTGCACATCAGGACCACACACTTGAACTGACACCTGCCTGAACTAACAGCTGGCCTTAAATGCTCCCGACATTCATTGTTGAGCAATGGCTAAGCAGTTCCATCAGATGCAGGTTTGATCATGAGAAAAACATCATCTGTCTACCTACACTTCAGTCAAAGTAAGGCAATTTTGTTTCATTTTTCTGTTGCTTCTAGCTTTTTCTGAGTTCATGGACTTCTTTCTCATGCACATGACACTCATCAACGCACTGGTTTCTAAAACATGATGGTTGCAACTTGTTTCTGATACAGTAGATGGATGGATGGATGTGAGTCCCTGATTTGCTGCTGTTCTGATGTTAAAAACTGCACTTTGAGAAGTGTTCATGTGTGATTTATCTAAAAAAAGCTAAGTCTGGTCCTCTGGACATTTTTTTTTTTTTTTTAATGTCCAGAGGACCAGACTTAGCTTTTTTTTTCAGATTTTTCTACCTGGATTATTGAGC
>JBBPBX010044401.1:0-16339 GCA_038048925.1 Garcialebias charrua | reverse complement strand
TACTGGCACGTCTTCCACTGAGGAAGCGGAGCCTGGGGACTTTGGATCGGGCTCTCCAATCTCTGGTGCTGAGGTCGCCGAGGTGGTTAAAAAGCTCCGCGGTGGCAAGGCTCCGGGGGTGGATGAGATTCGTCCTGAGTTCCTTAGGGCTCTGGATGTTGTGGGGTTGTGTTGGCTTACGCGACTCTGCAATATCGCGTGGACATCGGGGGCAGTTCCCTTGGATTGGCAGACTGGGGTGGTGGTTCCCCTATTCAAAAAGGGGGACCGTAGGGTGTGTTCCAACTATAGAGGGATCACACTCTTAAAGCTACAGTATGTAGCTTTTTTTATGAACATATTTCTTCACTCTGTCACTACCTCCTGACAGACTGATGTTAGCCAGGTAATCTCTGAAAAAAATTTAAAAAAAATATTGTCCCCTTGCTTCTCCAGGTGGTAAATAAGCATTTCTAAAAAGAAAAGGTGACCCGCCATTTTCCAGCCAATAAAAACAGAGTTTGTAACCAGCCAATAAAAACAGAGCTTGAATTTGAATCAGCCAATAAAAACAGAGCTTGAATTTGAAATTCAACAGACCACAAGGGGGCAGAGCCACATATGGCTCTGAGGGGGAGGGATCAGAATGCTTTGCCTGTTGAAAATATTTCTAACTGCTGCAGTTCTACAGAAACTGCATACTGAACCTTTAAGCCTCCCTGGTAAGGTCTATTCAGGGGTTCTGGAGAGGAGGGTCCGTCGGATAGTCGAACCTCGGATTCAGGAGGAGCAGTGTGGTTTTCGTCCTGGTCGTGGAACACTAGACCAGCTCTACACCCTCAACAGGTCCTGGAGGGTGCGTGGGAGTTTGCCCAACCAGTTTACATGTGCTTTGTAGACTTGGAAAAGGCATTCGACCGCGTCCCTCGGGGGGTTCTGTGGCGGGTACTCCGGGAGTATGATGACAGTTTCCAGCGCGTTCACGTGACGTGTTGCTGCTGCGTCACTCATGCAGCTGCTGCAGAGTCTTCATGAAACAAAGTCCACACAAGCTGCGCGTGCGCTCATCTTTTAACAAGAAGGAGACCGCACGAGATGCTAACGGCTAAATGCTGCGCGTGCCACGCGAAAATAGCTCCGTGCTGAAACGCGCACCGGAAATTTTGTTCCGCGGTGCATATATTCCCCTGTTAAGAACGTTTAATGAGTGAAAAAATAACCGAAACGGTACGCAGCTGGACCGAACCGAACGTGGTGTACCGAAATGGTTCGGTAAACCCATTACAACCGTTACATGCCTATATCTTATCATATAAACACAGAACTTCGCAGCGCAGAGACAGGACACGTAGTGTGGGCGGAGCATTCCAGACATTCAAAACCTGCGCTGACAGACATGAGGAAATCACGAGCGCATGTCCAACGTTGCTTCGTGAACCTTTGCTGATTTCTGCTGGTTTTTGTGTTGTTGGACAAGTGCTCCATGGTTTTATAATATTTTTAAAAGGTTTTATTAACATATAATCACAGAACTTTGCAGCGCAGACAGGACATGTAGTGTGGGCGGAGCATTCCAGACATTCCAAACCTGCGCTGACAGACATGAGGAAATCACGAGCGCATGTCCAACGTTGCTTCGTGAACCTCTGCTGATTTCTGCTGGGTTTTGTGTTGTTGGACAAGTGCTCCATGGTTTTATAATATTTTTAAAAGTTTTTTTTAACATATAATCACAGAATATTGAAGCGCTCCGAGCAGACACACAGCAGGGGGCGGAGCAGAACTCAAATTCAGCAGAAGCACGGACTGTCTGGCTCCCCCTCTGAGCCATATATAGCTCTGAGGGGGAGGTAGCAGAATGCTTTTCTGCGCTGAAAATATTTCTAAGTCCCAGTGTCCCAAAAATCGCAGACCATACCTTTAAGTTCAAACACTACTGTGATTGGCAATACAGGTAGTCCTCGACTTACGAACGAGTTCCGTTCCTACGCACCGTTCGTGACACGAAATTAACGTAAGTCGGATCACATACAATTTTATAAATTTATTTATTTATAAATAAATAAATAAATGTACAGTACTGTAAAGTTACCAAGCATTTAGCCTATCCTAACACAGTTTTTAAAGATGGAGTGAGTTGAATTGTCTCCCTTTCACATGTCTCCCTTTCACATAAAGGGAGCTAGCTCCCTTTATGTGAATGGAGCCTGCTAGGGAGGAGGGAGACAATTCAACTCACTCCTTAATCTTTAAAAACTGTGTTAGGATAGGCTAAGTACTGTACATTTATTTATTTAAAAAAAAAAAATTTTTAAATTATTTTTATTAGTAAGTCCGGAATGTCGTAAGTCGAGGACTACCTGTATCTGTATGACTCAAAAGACAAGGGAAATACTGTAGTATATATTTATGTAACAAAATCCTTCAGTTTTATTAAATATTAGTTAGGGCTGGACAATAAATCAATAATGTGTATCGTGTTAAAACACGTAATCAGTATCAATACATAATACATCTGATAAAATATTCAATATATAGAATATTTACTGAACTGCGTTTGGGTTTTGAGTTCTTTTTATTGCATTTATGATTAAATGCAATAAAATAAACAAATTTAATAGGTAACAGATAATCATTAACTTTGGCATCACGATGGCTCAGTGGTTAGCACTGTTGCCTCACAGCAAGAAGGTCCTGGGTTCAATCCCCGGTTGGACCTTGGTCTTTCTGTGTGAAGTTTGCATGTTCTTCTCGTGCCTGTGTGGGTTTTCTCTGGGCACTCCGGTTTCCTCACACAGACCAAAAACATGCATGTTGGGCTGCCTTCAGGCCCAGGCCTCTCTTGCAAAAGAGATCTGTGATCTCAGTGGGATTTGCCTGCTTAAATAAAAGTTAATAAATAAACTTGGTTTATTGACGTAATGATTTTAATTTCTGGATGTCCGGCCTCCGAGCTATTGGCTTTCAGAAACTGTGACCCCCGAGCAATTTTTTTTGAATAGCTCAGCCTCTGACCTAGACCTTAATACTAAGGTTGTGCTAACAAGGAGCAGATATTTGGACTTGGTGCCGATATATGAACTAAAATATTTGCAGCATAAACCTATTTAAATATAACTAGTATGGTGGTTTAGGTATTTATTTTTACATCATGTTTTCTTGTTTCTTCCTGTCTTTCTTGTTTCTCTGACTCTGACTATTCTGACTTTGTCTGACAAGTATGATGTGGCTTGGTCACACTGATCATTCAGCTTGTTAGAAATCTGTCTGACATTTTTCTACTCCTTAGACATCGATACTCGCCGTAGAGCAGCCTGTGACTTGGTGAGAGGTCTTTGTAAGTTTTTTGAGGGGCCCGTCACTACCATCTTCTCCGGCTACGTGAACTCGATGTTGGCAGAATACGCTAAGAACCCAAGCGCGAACTGGAAACACAAAGATGCTGCCATCTATCTGGTCACATCGCTGGCATCTAAAGCCCAGACACAGAAGGTGAGGTTCAAATTATTTCTGACTGCATGACAGCTAATATGAACATGTTTCATGTTCATGTAACATGTAACTGGGACCCTGTGTACATAATCTCGTTTTCATCACATGTACCACATGAGGTGCAAATGACAATAAACACTCTCTGACTCTTTCAAACGGTTGTAAATTCAGATGTTTTTATATTCCTAACAGCATGGAATAACACAAGCCAATGAGCTGGTGAATCTGACTGAATTCCTTGTGAACCATATTCTCCCAGACTTAAAATCTCCAAACGGTAAGAACATTTTGGTGATCTTGATGCGCTGCAGGAACTATAAAACTATTCAATCATGTTTTTATTGTGCTGCTTCATTTAAAACAGTTTAGTAATGATTTTTCTCTCATTATAGTTAACGAGTTTCCGGTGCTGAAGGCAGATGCAATAAAATATGTTATGATCTTCAGAAGTCAGGTACAAACACTTCCTTACTTTCTTCGTTGCATGCTCTATTTCCAAAGTAAAACTTGTAAGTACTACTGTACTCCCAAGTAGAGCTCAGTGTCTCTTTCTTTTCCTACAGCTTCCGAAGGAGCAGTTGCTGCAGGCGGTTCCTCTTCTAATCACTCATCTGCAGGCAGCGAGCACAGTGGAGCACACGTACGCTGCCCACGCTTTAGAGAGGCTGTTCACCATGAGAGGCCCCACTAACGCAACTCTGTGAGTGTCAAGCAAACGGAGTGGAGGGATGTCCTTTAAAGTCCACTTTTTTCATATTACATCCATCCATCCTTTATCTTTTATCTGCTGCTTCCTTTATGGTTCACAGGGCTACATACACAGCAAAATATAATAGAAACGTAACAAATATCTGTGTTCTGTGGCAAATGTTAACGTAAAGCAAACTGGTTTTTAAAAAATTGAAGTTTTTGTGAGATTTCAAGGTGTTTCAGTCACAGCTTTGGAAAAATTGTTTCACTTCCATATGTGGGACATGACGTCATGTCGGGGACCCGATCACGTGAGACTGTTGGATTTCTTTTGCACATGATTTTGGTAGATTGCAGGAACAACACACTAAATCAAAAGTGTCATCGTACTCTGTCCCCCAGAGCTCAGAACTTGTGCTTGGTTCTGTTGACCCAGCCAGCAGGAACCTGGTTTGTTGTTTAAGGTTTTAACAGTTGTATGACCCAAATGTGAATTTTTTTTTTTGTTTTTTTATACATATATGTATATAACCAACATTTGACAGTGATTACCCCCTAAGAGCACTTAAGACTATAATGGTGGGTTTTGGACTTTAAAGTTAGGATGTGTAACAATAAGGAGGATTTTATTGTCAGGATTGTAATCCGATTAGAATAGTGTTAAGGTAACATTTATACAAAAAAATTAGTACAAGTTATTTGCAAGAAGTTGCAAAATCATGTCGATGCATAATACGTCTGATAGAATATTCAGTACTGTATATACCGGTAGGTGCATTTCCATGCATTTTTGGACACCTTTGTTTGGGGCGTGTAAGTAGGAGGTATTAAGCTGCTAAATGCTAACATGTTGTCCTCAATAATGCTTCTAAATGAACAAGAATAGAATAAAATAATCTTTTTTTTTCTCCACAGGTAAATTCACATGCAGGATTGACAAGTAAAAGAAAAAAAAGAACTTTGTAATTAAATTCTTAAAAGTAACAAAAGCAATTACCGGTAATACAAGGTTAAGAAGAACGTGAAATAATAAAATTAGATACAACTACAGGTATTAACAAAACCTGAAATGCATGAAGATGAGCCATGTACTTTGTTCATATTTGCAGTTGTAGGATCATCAATCGCACAAAAATACTGACTAAGCTACTGAGGTCCAAATTTAACAAGAAATATTTCTCCCCGTTTTGGTGCGGTTCTGTGATTAAATGACATATTAGTGCGTAAACGGCCGTCTCTGGAGCTGCTAACCAACATTTTGTGTTTTCAGGCTCACTCCTGCAGAAATGGCACCTTTTACTGAGCAGCTGCTCACCAACCTGTTCAAAGCTCTGGCTCTTCCAGGCTCTGCAGAAAACGAATACATCATGAAAGGTAAAACTGATGTTTGTCATGTTCCCATTCACTTTCTTGTCTTAAGTTATTTGTTTGGCTCATGGTGTTTTTGTTTTTTCTGATTCTTAAGCCATCATGCGTAGCTTCTCGCTGCTGCAGGAGGCCATCGTTCCCTACATTCCCACTCTGATTGGTCAGCTCACTCATAAACTTCTCCAAGTCAGCAAGGTAGGATAATTTGTTTAGAAGATTGACCAAGATGTTTGTTTAGCGTCTAAAATATCTTTGATCACCTTTCAGAATCCCAGCAAACCTCACTTCAATCACTACCTGTTTGAGTCCCTGTGCCTGTCGGTGCGGATCACCTGCAAAGCCAACCCCACCACGGTGAGCAGCTTCGAGGAAGCACTCTTTCCCGTCTTCACGGAGATCCTTCAGAACGATGTCCAGGGTATGTCTGTCCCCTGTGGACACAAAATAAATCTTGTTGTTGAAGTTTGAGATGACTCATTACGCTCTTCTTTTGCAGAGTTTCTTCCGTATGTGTTCCAGGTGATGTCTCTCCTCCTAGAGATCCACTCCAACTCTATCCCTGCTTCCTACATGGCTTTATTCCCCCACCTGCTGCAGCCGACTCTGTGGGAGCGGACCGGAAACATCCCCCCTCTTGTGCGCCTGCTTCAGGCTTACCTCGAGAAGGGAGGTGCTTCCATCGCTGCTTCTGCTGCAGATAAAATCGTGAGTAAAGACACATAATGCGAGAAAAATACTCTTCTACTTTCTGTTTGGCATTTATAACAAAAACAAATGGGTAATAAGACGGCAGGACGTTAAAATTAGACATTTACATTGATCAAATTTACTTTTTTCTTTCTTGAGAAATGACAGATCATCAGCATACAGAGCTATTAATTTGTTTTCAGTAAACAGATTTTTCTTATTAAATGTGGAACGTTTACTCATGCTTGGATGTTGCCTTGCTCATTTCCCCCCTCAGCCCGGCTTACTTGGAGTTTTTCAGAAGCTTATTGCTTCCAAGGCCAATGACCACCAAGGGTTTTACCTTCTCAACAGCATCATCGAGCACATGCCCCCGTAAGTTGATTCCTGAAAGTTTCATGAAAGTTTAAATGCCTAACAGTCACTAATGCTAAATAATGCTTTTTTATTATTATTTTTATTTATTTATTTATTCAGGAAAAGATATAAAAACAATGTTGAACATAGTACAGACAGAATTTGAAAGAATACAACATTGGTTTCAACAAAACAAACTGTCATTATTGAATTTAGAGAAAACAAATTACATGATATTCAGTAATATGAAGACTGATGGTGATCTTTCACTTGAAGTAAATGGTATTGAGATCGGTAAAGTCAGTGAAGTGAAATTTTTGGGTGTCATCATTGATGACAAGCTGTCATGGAGAACTCTCATTAATTACATACGAACAAAAATCTCAAAATCTATTGGAGTACTATATAAAGTGAAGGAGTTATTTAATGACAAAGCCCTGTTTTTGTTATATAATACATTAATTCTTCCTCATTTGATTTACTGTATTGAAGTTTGGGGTAAAGCTTGTAAGACAATCACAAATCCTGTCTTTATTTTACAAAAAAGAGCTATAAGAATTATCGCTAGAAAAGACTACACACATCCATCAAATATATTGTTTTGTAAATTGAACATTTTGAAATTCTATGAATTGGTTGATTATCACATTTTAATATTTATGTATAAGGCCCACAAAAACATATTACCTTCTAACATTCAAATTAACTTTGTTAAAAGAGAGAGTTATTATTTTTTAAAGGGGATAGAACTGTTTGTGAAGCCACGGTTTCGAACCTGTTTGAAGGAATGGTGCACTTTAATCCAGGGTATAGGTTTATGGAATGGTTTAGAGGATGTCTTTAAAAATATCAGATCTCTGTGTATATTTAAGAGAAAGGTTAAAACTAGTTTTTTGAAGATATATGATCAAGTATAATTTAATTTAAAGAAACTGCTGTTTGAGCTGATGTATTTTTCTTTTTAGTATTACTTTATTTTATATTATATTTTGTTTTAAATATTTTGAGGAAAAAAGAGAGCAGACATAAGATTTATTCTTCTTCTGCTTCTTTTCATTTTGATTTGTGTATTATTGTGTTTTATTGTAAACTTTTTTTTGTATTTTAAAATGAATAAATGAAAATGAAATGAAAAAATAATTGTGTTATGAAAAATTAACGCCTTGTTCTTTTGCTTTATCAGAGGGTCTATCATCCAGTACAAGAAACAGATCTTCATTTTGCTCTTCCAGAGGCTACAGGGCTCTAAAACCACCAAGTTCATTAAAAGTTAGTTTACAGGTTCTTCATAACAGAATTGTGTTCTGAAGTTTTAATGTTTTCATGTCTCGTTAATCATAACATCTTTTAACTACAGTGCTTATTCTGTGGTTTTACTGACAGCGTTTTTCTCTCTAAAGGTTTCTTGGTGTTTGTCAACTTATACTGCGTCAAATATGGAGCGATTGCTCTTCAGGAGATTTTTGACAGCATCCAGCCAAAGTAAGTTTTATATATTTATTGTTTAAATAAACCACAAGGTTTGAAAATGGAATTCCTCTGTGGGTCTCGTTGTGAGGAGTAGAGCCACCTGTTTTAAATTTGGTGCATGAACAAACTTCACATACCTTCAGTTATGTTGGAGTCGAGTCAAATTTATTTATAAAGCACTTTTAAAAACAGCAGCTGTTACCAAAGTGCTTAACAATAAAAATCCATCGCAGTAATTTAAAAAACAAAAACAAAGATTAATTAAAAGCATTTAAAAAACAAAATCGCACTGTGTGGAAAGTCGGTGAAAACCGATGTGAGATTTGAAACCAGGAAGTGAAGTGTCCTGTCTAAGATTGTTCCAGAGTTTAGGACCCACGACTGAAAAAGTCAAGTCAAGTCAATTTTATTTCTATAGCACAGCTTAAAACAGATAAACTGTTATCAAGGTGCTTCACACACACAGCATAAAAGTTTAAAAATGTACAGAAACAGTAACACACACCAATAGTAACAATTATGATATTAACAGTAGTAAAAGTACATAAAAATGTATAAGAACAAATTAAAATGAAAAAAAATACAGTAAAAAAAAAATATATATACACTACGACAGCTCACACAGTATGAAACACCAGAGAGAACAGATGGGTTTTTAACAGGGATTTGAACATGAGAAGGGAGGAGGCCTGTCTAATGTTGGGGGGGAGGTTGTTCCAGAGTTTGGGGGCGGTGACTGAAAACGCTCGATCTCCACGGAGCTTCAGACGTGTTTTTGGGACCGCCAAGAGCATCTGATCAGATGATCTCAGGGCCCGCGATTATGGTTCCAGCAGCTCAGAGAGGTAGAGGGGAGCGAGGCCATTTAGGCATTTGTAGGTCAACAACAGGATTTTAAAGTCAACTCGAGTTCGCACAGGGAGCCAGTGCAGGGAGGAGAGAACAGGTGTAATGTGCTCAAACCTACGTGTACCGGTTAAAAGCCGAGCTGCTGCATTTTGCACGAGCTGAAGGCGTGTAAAGGAGGCCTGGCTGATCCCAGCATACAGTGCATTACAATAATCCAGGCGGGTTGTGATGAACGCATGGATTAGGGTCTCAAGATCAGGTCTGGACAGCACCGGCTTTAGCTTAGCTACCTGCCGCAGTTGGAAGAAGCTCTTCTGGAGAACGGAGCTGATTTGTTTATCGAACTTAAGGTCCGAGTCGAAAACCATCCCAAGATTTTTTACAGAGTGTTTGAGATAGGGCTGGAGGGAGTCCAAGTTTATGTGATCAGAGGCGGCAGCTGAGCTAGGGCTGAAGAGGATGACTTCAGTCTTCTGGTCATTAAAAAAAAAAAAAAAGCCCGATCTCTGCGCTTCAACCAAAAGCAGCTGGTCAGATGATCTCCGCGCCCGAGAAGGAACATTATGGTTGAAGTAGCTCAGACGGTGCAAGGTTATTTATGCACTAAAAGGTCAACGGGAGAATTTTAAAATCTATTCTGATACAGACTGGAAGCCAGTGAAGGGAGGGAGGGTTTGGTTTCATTCATTTAATGTCTTTAAAAATAAACTCGATGTTCTGAAACATAAATCCACTTCCCTCAGCTCTGTGTGAGTGAACAGATAAATTACAAACAAACTGTGTTTTTTTAGGCAAATATGAAGTTTTCTCAAGTTTTTCTTTTTATGGTGGCAATATGAAGTTTCAAAACGTCCTAACGCTTCATGTCTTCATGCGTTTACTGTAGAAGACTAGCGGAAAAAAAATAATTAAGTTGTTTTTGAATTGCAGAATGTTTGGCATGGTGTTGGAGAAAATCATCATTCCAGAGGTTCAGAAGGTGTCTGGAGCAGTAGAGAAGAAGATTTGTGCTGTTGGCATCACAAAGATCCTCACAGAGTGTCCTGCAATGATGGACACGGAGTACACTAAACTCTGGTAAGACACAAGTCTGTCCCTTTAAAAACAAGACTTATTCTGGCTCCTTGTTCTTTTATTTGCATTTTTAGACACATCAACTTGTAAATGTCAGTTTAAAGAAAATATTTATGTCTGTTTTTTTCTTATGCCTCATAGTCTGTTTTTTCCTGCTAGTTTGTGCCTCTAAGTGTTTGTGAACTAGGGGTGGGCGATATATCGAATATACTCGATGTATCGCGATATTTTAAATGTACGATGGTTAAAAGGGCTATATCGTGTATATCGAGGATCCTCCTGCTGTCGCGCGGGCCCCCACTCGCCCCCCTCCTTCCTGCAGGCTGCAGGAGCCGCGCGCGAGACTTTCAGCACAACATGTAAACACGGCAGATATGAAGAGCGCTGCACGCTGCTGAGGGGGGAAAACAATGTTCTGAGCTAGTTTGGATTAAATTGTCAGATGAGGGCATAAAAAATGTTTTTGTAGACGATGCTGAAAATAGTCCCGAAGAAAGGTCTGAACTACGAATCTTTTTCACCATTTAAACAGCGGAGTGGAGCATGAACGGCAGAACCAAGTGTTTTTACAGCTGCTGCTTCCTTAAAACAAACCACGGGTCTGAGCATTAGTCATGCGTGCACCGCAGAGAGAGGTGGAGACATTAATAAATCAGCATTTTATCATTATCGCTAAAGACACGGTCCTTAGCGGCTAACAAGATGGCTAACGCGTTAGCCGTCTTCTTCCACAGCTGAGACTGACCGTGTCTTTAGCGATACAGCTGATTTAATAATGTCTCCACCTCTCGGTTCACGTTTCTGAGTGGAGGCTGTCGTGTTTTACACAAGGATTCAATGCGACACTTTGTAGAGCAACTTTAGAGAACGTCTTCGTGAATCCGGAAACAACCCCTGACCCTTTCACAATAAAACCGGATACAGTACACAGAGGCTCACATTTACTGCAGTACTGTGATAAATCTGTTCTTGTTCAGAGGTTTTGCAGACATTGCCTGAACTTGGCACAGTTTGAAACTTGTGCACATTTTGTGGTTTGTTGTTAAAAATTACTAGCACATGCAAATAGTTGAGAGTTGTTACCTGTGACTGTTCTGGGTCAGTAAATTTTATGGCCACTGTTTACACTTTTGTTTTTGTATTTTAAAGGCCTTAATTGTTTTGATTTAATATTTTTTTAATGTTAAAAGCACAAGAGCACCTTTTTAAGTTTAAATTATGTATTCTTCCTTTTTGCTTGAAGTACTTTTTATTTATGTGTGCAATTGATGGTTAAAATAAAATATTTAAGTTTGTTCAAATTTAGTGTTGACATTTTTTTAATCAATTTTGAATCATTTTTTCATTGATTTTGGAGATATCGCGATATATATCGTGTATCGTGATATAGCCAAAAAATATCGCAATATAATATTTTCCTCGTATCGCCCAGCCCTATTGTGAACCTCAGTCACAATGGAGGTCAGCTGACCTGTTTTTGTGATCTACAATAATCAGGATTTCAAAATGCATCACTTTAAATCTAAATGGTTAGAAAACAGATATTTCCACTTCATAAAGTTACTTACCGTATTCGTCGCTGTATTATACGCTCCCGTGTATAATACGCTCCCGTGTATAATACGCTTTGACCAATTATTGCCAATAAACCAGAAAAAAAAAACGTACATGTCAGCGCCTCGTTTGCCCTGCTTAAAATGGCAGCCACAGAAGCGAGCGAGCACCGAAGCACTTCACAAGAAAACACGGTAAAAACAATTCTTTCTTTGCGAGAATTATTATTTTTTATTAGCTGACATTATAGCACACGGGCTCCTGAGCTTAACCAAATGTGAAATCAGCTGGTCTGAGCTGGATTTAAAAAAGTAGTTTGCCGATTTGCATGCACGTGGGTCGGACGCTTTATTTCTTTAAATTTAGCTAAATAAACGCTTAAAAATATATATTTCTTAGCTGACTTTATAGCACACGGGCTCCTGAGCTTAACCAAATGTGAAATCAGCTGGATTTAAAAATCTGCGGTGTGGTTTATGAGTTACGGTATCTTGCTAACAAAAACAGCGAACCTCACAGCTAAATGCAGCTACATCCAGAGCAGGGGGCGGGCAGCGACAGAGTCAGTCCGACCAGAGGAGGCTTTTTTCGGACACATGAGCTAGAAACGGTCTGGAAGTGTCTCCCTAGCGGACAAAAGTGGTACTGCACCATTTTTTTGCCAAAATGAAAAACGACGAAATCAGAGCGAAAAATGGGTCTAAAAATATGGGGAAAATCCATAAATAATACGCTTTGGTGTATAATACGCAGGACATTCAAATGAGCAAAAAAACTGCGTATTATAGACCGACTAATACGGTACTGCAGTTTCTAACGTGTTCTTAAACGGTTGCCTTTTTGTTGTCTAAAAGCAGACATATGAATGATTTAAACTTAAAACATCTGGATTGAGACTTTAGCTGTAATAAGTTAGGTGAGGGGATCAAATGGATATTTTCAGTCTAAATATTTACCGTAAATGTCGCACTGCCATATAAGTTGCATCAGTCCAAATACAGTACGTCTAATAAAGTGGGTAAAAAAAATTTAAATATGTCACTTCGCTGTAAAATTCACATCTATTATGTGTCACCGCTGACCACCTGGAAACGTGGGCTGATGTTGAGCCTAAAATCGATTGGCTGCCAAATGGTGGCCGCAGGAGCGTGCACTGGAGGACGTTAACAAGAATTTAACAAGATTAACACTTAAAAACAATTGTTTGCTTGAAATCGTAGCAAAGGTGTGTCAATAAATGCACTTTGATGGTCAGATCAGCTGCATTTCGCCTGGGCGTCAGCTGATTTGATGTTTGCTCCAGGAGTTCCAGAGTGAGACGAAGGTGGCTTGGTATGGCAAGCCAAGTGGCTCATTAATAGCCACTTTTACCTATTAATGACACACTTGGCTTGCCATATTAGTCGAGGGCCCTCTAGTGGCTGAAAATGGTAGTGTTCAATATTTTCCATTTCAGAATCAATGAAATCAGATCTCAGCCAAAATTCGGTTTATAAATATGGGGGGAAAACATAAATACGTCACTTTGCTGTATACGCAGGCATGCTAATTTATGCAAAAAACTGCGACTTATACAGCAAAATTTACAGTACTTTAAAACATCCAGAGTGTCAAAATTCATCTTCAAACTGGACCTGGTATTCAGAAATGTTTTGATGTACTGGTTTGCTCATAAAACTGTAAAGTTTGATTAGATTCAGCTCAGTCTGTCATTCTCCATCAATTTGAAATGATTTGCGTAGGACTGTTTTACATTTGTTTGGCGTGGATGTCGCCTCGTGCCAAACTCACAGTTTGTTGTGTCTGAAGGACGGCGCTGCTCCAGGCGCTCATTGGTCTGTTTGAGCTGCCAGAAGACGACAGCATCCCAGACGACGAGCATTTCATAGACATCGAAGACACGCCGGGCTACCAGACGGCGTTCTCTCAGCTCGCCTTCGCCGGAAAGAAGGAACACGACCCGATAGGAAACGCTGTCGGTAATCCAAAAATCCTGCTGGCTCAGTCGCTCCACAAGCTTTCTACAGCTTGTCCTGGAAGGGTGTGTACACACAATAATTATTTTTCATTACAGGTTGATATGTTGAATAGATGTCATGTAAAATGAGCTGCAGGTGATGTGGTTGTGTGCGTTTGTGGTGCAGGTTCCCTCCATGCTGAGCACCAGCCTGAACGCTGAAGCGCTCCAGTTCCTGCAGGGGTACCTGCAGGCCGCCGCCGTGCAGCTGGTGTGAACCTGACTCAGCAGATCAGAACACCACTGCTTCAGCTCAGTTCATCACTTGATGGATTACAGGACAAGTACGATTCTTGTGTCTGGCGTGTCCGCTGATGGAAAGTTTTTAAGGGTTTTTAAAGGCATGACCTAAAGCTGGCGTCACCTCCATCTTAATGTTCAGCTTTGCTTCTTGCTAACAGAAATTTGAGGATGCTAACTTTAAGTTGCTTCTGGTGCAGTTGTCTTTATTTAATCACCATAAGAGGAACAACTGAGCAGTCCTGTGCATCGCTGAACATCAAGTGAAAAGCCGACTTCTTCTTGAGTGCTTTTTATGATTGACTTCCTGTCGTGGTCATGGTGTCGTTGATCTGTGGCTCCAACGTGATGTTTCATATTTCTGTTGCATGTCCCCTCACATCTGTCGAGTCTTTTTGTTTTTCCTGCGCTGTTTGATAATGTGAATAAAGAGATACAGTTGTATAGATCTGCTATCAACCTTTTTTTTTATTTATTAAACAACTATTTACCGGTACTCTGAAAAATATTTTATTTGCTTTTTGGATTAAAGCCCAACATTTTTAAAGTTAAGTACTGTACTTTGTAACATAAAGCGTGTTAGAGGCTGGAAGCTGGGGTGTTGAACATTTTTTTAATACTGTTTGTTTTTTTTTGGACAAGCTGTATCTTGTTAGAGAAACATTTAGTGTCTTTCAGCTCTGATAAAAATTGTTGGTAAAGTTTTGGGTCAGGCCGTTTGTCTTCAGCTCGGCGTTCTTCATGAAAGGCGACGTGCCTCCCATGAAGTCTTAGCGCTAACTGAAAGCTTCGTTATTTCATCTCCATCATGACGGCCGGTGTCTGATAACTCATGATGAAGATGCACATCAGATGAAAGCAGATCCTCATCTGACAGAGCGAGGAGGTTCCAGTGGTGGAATTACTGCCCATCTCTTCTGGTAACTACTTAAAAGTTATCAACGTGTTAAACGTCAGAGAAGCTCAAAAGATAAAAGTTAGAATCTCACCTGAACTTGCAGCCTGAAAACATCTGGATTTAAAACATGGCAGAAAGTAAGTGTGTTTGCAGGTGATTTACTGAAAACGCACCAGGAGTAAAGGGTTACAGACCTGTTTTATAAATTTTTTTTTTTTTTTAAAGGTTGAGTTTCTACAGCCGTGTTCACGCTGTAGTGAGCAATTAAGGCACATATCAAACTCAAGACCTGGGGGCCAAATGTGGCCCTTGTTGACATTGGTCTCCAAGATGATACAGGTAGTCCTCGAGTTACGGCGTTTCGTGGTTACGTCACGCATCTCCATTAAAAAAAAAAGGGCAATTTTTTATTTTGAAAGCTGAGTTTCTTCCGGTTTTGACAGCAGAAGCAGTAGCTTGACTGAGAAGCTACTGTACAGGGATTCGTTGGACCGGCAGACAGACGAGGAGGGACAAGCTAACATGCTAATAGACCTTACTGTAAAGCTCGACCGCGTGAAGCAATGGAAAACTACAGGCAGCTGCAGAGCTTGGAGGAACAACGAGCTAACATGCTAACAGACCTTACTGTAAAGCTCTGGAAAAGCAAGCTGGACAGACAGCCGGCTTTGGACGGACTGTGTCCGATCAGAGGTTGCTGCGCTCGGATACATGAGCTGGAAACGCTTGGTGAACTCTGGAAGTCTCAGAGCTGCAGGGATGAGGAGGCCGGCTTGCTACGCTCGGATACATGAGCTGGGAGCTGAACGGCGGTTTTACGTCGTAACCGGAATGGAGAATACAGCGGAGGGATGGATGGACGAAGGAAAATGGCTTCACCAGCATACCAGTAGGTTAACTCTTTTTTTCCCTTCATTATGGCTCCTAAATGTATGTGGTTTTTGATAATTATGTAGGGTACGGATAGGCTAAGTGCTTGGTAAAATACAGTACTGTAAGTATAAGGTGCAGTTTGGATGTATGTTTCGAGTTACGTCGAAATCCGCTTTACAACGCCACGTAGGAATGGAACTCCGTCGTAAGTCGGGGACTACCTGTATTTTAAACGTAAAATACTTTTTTCACTTGAAAATGTTCGGTGATCTTTGATTATGATGTGAAAAGTGCAACAGAGAACATCAAATGAAACCAATCAAACACTTCTGAGGAACCTGCAGACAAAAAGAAGCTGTTGTCTAACTCAAGTTAATGTAGATTCTGAAGCTGTCCCTTAGTTTGAAAAAGGTTTTCATTTTTTTTGTTTGACACTCCTGATAGGCACCTGCAATGATTACAATGTAAAATCTGAGAAATCCAAACATTTAATAGTAAATTCATTCAACCTTTATTTATACAGGTTAGTCTCATTGAGCCTCAGGGACTCATTTACAAGAGCGACCTGCAATGGACGAGAAGTATTGGAATAGACTAAATGGACATCCTTTAACTGAATGTCTATTTAGATCAAGGCAATCACATCCAAAGGCTCTTGATCTTGGATGGACAACTACAGCAACATATTTATTTTTTATTTATTTAAATGAATTTATTTAAAAAGTAAAATATTTTAAGATGAATTCCGGGGTGCATTGCAACATGTTAACATTGTGCAATAATGGAAACAA